>PVHY01009727.1:25840-55074 GCA_004024945.1 Uropsilus gracilis
CCCTGGCTGTTGGAGAAGAACTTTCCAAACCTTCTATGCAGGTCCAGAAGACCCAAGTAAAGGACAGCAGGAGGCATTTGCCCAGCGCCCATTCTCCTGCCAGTCTAGAGTCGTGCACCGGGTGGAGCCGCACAGCGGGCCTCCCTCGGCCGGGAAGGTACGGGAGGTTCTTTTCTCCTCCGGGATTGATCCCAACGCCAGTTCACTGGGATTTTCTTGGAGCCCAGCACTGCTAGGCGCTGCACAAATGCTATCCTAAAAGCCCCCCCTAGCGCGGTGGTCGCCTTCGAGTCGGGGGACACACCGGCCAGAACCACCACAAAGTAGTGATGGCTAGAGAAGACGTGCGAAGTGCTGAGGAACACGGGCACAGGGTGGTGCCCCCGAAAAGGAGGTCTGGGACAGTTTCCTGGGTGCACTGAGGATTCAACTGTACCCTAAAATGTGGAAAATCGCTCCAGGCTCTGACAGAAGGAGACCAGCGAGCAGAGTCCATGTTAGATAGGAAGTCTGTGACAAAGTGCAGGACAAGTTAAGAAAAAAGAACATGCACTCCATCTTGGCAGGAGTCCAGGATGTGTGGGTGAGGGCGGTACGAATAAACCCTAAAATCCAAAAGGCCCTTCAGAAACGACCTATGAAATTCACACTGGATTCTGGGAGCAACTAGCATCCCACTCAAGTACAACAACGCAGGAGGTTTAAGGCATGTTTCCAAGCTGTCCTGTTCACCAAGAAGTGAAATCAACCACTGAAACCAACGAGCCACCCCACACACACACACACACACACATACTGCTTGCCTTATTGTGCTTCCTCGTTACCACATATTTGAGGCTAAAACTAAGAATTTTTTTATTCCCCCATCTAAGGATTCTTAAGATTTATGTCAAATGCATATTAATCAGATATGAGGGTGTTTATTTCATCGGCAAAATAGATCTAAGTCTTTGCTTCAAAGGTTTATTTCAGTTTGCTTTCTGGCTTTCCTATCATTGAACACAGCCACTACTATAATATCATTCTTTGATCTTTTGCTCGGCACCCACAGTGGCAGTCACTATGCTACACACTGGAACGAAGGGGTGGAAGAGGTGAGAGTATTGTCATTCATTCTAGACTTAAGTCTAGGTAGAATTATCAATAAATTCCATCCATTTCCAAAAGACAGGTAATAGGAAATGAATTTAAACTTTGGGGATTTCTGTGCTTGCTAGGAAATTATGTCTATTAAACAAATAGAAGAGGAAGTACTTTGCTTATGGATGCAAACAGATCAACGTCACAAAATGAGAGAACTGGAAATTGTTTTTGCAGCACTTTCTCTCCTGCTGCTGTGTATTAACTCCCGTGGGAATTCCATGTTGCCCAGCTTAAAAGCAGGGCATTTAGGATTCCCCAAGGTAGAGCAGTATGTTTGCTCCTATTTTCATTTGTTATTATAATCCTGCTACCTCCATGTCCTCCCAATATATTTCATCACAACACCTATTCTCGTGGGCCCAGACTAATTTGCTTGGCTATAGCAATGCAATTCCAAATAAATCAAGCTATGCTCAAGCAAAACAATGAAATAGATGCAAGGTGATATTTCCCCCATATCCAAATACAACCTGAATTACAGCCACTCACCCACATCCCTGGAGTTATTTTTCTTGCTGAGGTTTTTGTGTTTTTTTTTTTTAAGTCAAGAAGAAATTATTTTTGTTCTTTTCGGTGCTTTTCACAGTTTCCAAAGAAAACTCAGGTGTTGTGGAAAAGCTGTTGTCAATGACTATGAAAAGCAGACCATCAGCCAGCATTTTCATTTGGCCAACTCCAGAAACACAACTGCAAACAACGAAGTTCCTCCTGCCTCACTGTCAGAAGCAATGGCAGGGATTCAGATGTCCACATTCACATCTGCACTAGATGCAATGCTTAATGTCAGAAAGAGGGAACAGAAAGCCTTCTTTCCTTGTCTCAATTCTCCTGCCCTCCCCCCTTTCTGTGCCAGCTACTAGGAAATGCTTCTCCATTGCTCCCTTGTTCTTTCCTACTTCCCCCTTCACCTGCCCAGACATCTCAGCATGGCAGATGTGCAGAAGTATGAGGGTTGAGGATGCAGTCAGTACATACTTGGGAAGGAGACCAGACTCCTGGAATCTGTCAACCAGTCAGCTAATCGAGGTCTCAACAGGAAGGGAATGGTGAGAAGAACTCACTTCCTTCATTTAATTACTAAAAAAAGAAAAAGAGAAGAACAATTGAAGCTCTTATATCAGCATCAAAATCACTGCCATCAGCAGGTTGAAGAAATTCAAGTGTCTCTGCTGAGATTTCAAACATACCTCTGTACACTGCTTTTACCCAATTGAAATGTCTTCCTTCCAAGACTGGCCTTCATGGATATTTAAGACCCACTTTACCCATCTCTTCCTAATGGCTGGATCTCCCCATTTCACTGTCCACACTGCAGCCACAGGAATCTTTGGAACACAAGTCAGATCATATCACTCCCCTCCTTGTGACTTTTCAGCATCTTCTATTGGTCTTAGGAGACATCCTAAATTTTGCCTTTACTTCATCCACAAAGCCCTGCCTTCTTCTCTAGCCATGGAAGACCAACTCTTCCTCTCACTTGCCAAGCTCCAAGCCACTGGCCACTTTTCTTTGCTTCAGTTCCCAAAGATCCTCCCCTAAAAACACAGGCCACCATCCCTGATAAAATGTTTTCCTGGTCTCCAGATCTCAGCCTAAATGTCACTTTCACAGGTGACTTCAGGGTTCCCGGCTACAGTGCTCCAAAGAGTCCATGTTAATCACATCCAGGGTGCTGACAGTTGAGGATGATAATCAAGAAGATCAGCAGAAGTCAAAGGGGACTGTGGATGATTTCATACTGTTATGCTTTTCAAAAAAGGGATGTAGCTGTATTCTAGTAATGCAATAGCCCTGACATCAATGGCATGCCAAGTCCTAGAACTGATTGTTAAAGGGACAGTTGTCTTTTTTCTTTAATCTCAGTTGAAAGGAAGAGTCAACCACTACGACCACAATGACTTCACTGAGCTATAGTTTATCTTTCAAAATTCTGAGAAAATGATTTCTCATTCAGAATTCTGCTTCCTCCTGAACTATAGCAGAAGCACAGACATAGAGGTTAGAGAAGATATAGCAGAAGACTAAATGGCTTCCAGCATAAGAAATCATTATGTCAAATTATGTTAGTATCATCTTATTATTTACAAAAAAAAGAGGTAAATACCAGAAGAAGCAGCTAAAATAATAAAAAGTTGCTGCCCCCAGGAGCACACACTGAGAAAAGAATGTGATAAGGGACTTTTTTTCTTGTTGTAAGTCTTATAACTATCTTATAAGCTATGCACATGCATTATTTTCATAAGAATAAAATTTAGTTTGAAAACACAAAGACAGGCACGATGCTAAGCACTTTGTACATATATCCTCATATGTGCTCACTAACCCCATAAGAAATTACCATTACCCCCCATTTTGTAGATAAGAGGTGGACACGTTAGGGAAACTTGTCCAAAGTCACAACCAGAAACATAACTGAGCAAAGTCAAACAGGTCCATGTGACACTCCAAATCCATACCCTTAACCCACATTTTGAAGGTGTAATTTATGACTTTAACCACTGATTTAATTTGCAGGACAAAGGAGAGGAGTGCATATGAAATGACTGTAGGAAATTAAATCTCAGTGAGTAGGGGACTGATGATTATTCATTTGTTCACTTCAACAACTCTATTGAGCATTAAGTACATACAAGTAGTGTGACAGAGGTGTAAAATGAATGTGAGGCTTGTGAGTCCTACTTGCATAGGGCTTATATTCCACCACTCACAGGGAAATCATATAGGGGGAACAGGAATGGGGAAAATTGTGAATTCAATTGTAGCTATGTTGAAGTAACAATAGAAGGTCAATAAAAATGTCCAGTATGCTGGGCACGGTGGCGCATGCCTGTAAGCTTCAGCCTATAAAGTGACTGGGGCTAGGGATCACAGTTTGAGTCCCGCTTGGGGCAACACAGCCAGACCTAGTCTCAAAAACAAAAAAACCCCTCCAGTATGCATGGAAAATGTGGACTTCAAGTTTGGTGTAAGATGACCTAAACCTAAACTAATCTACTCCTGATCAATGGAAATCAGAACTGAGAAATGCTATTTCATTTACTGCTTCAGAAATCCTGCACAAGCTGTGCATCTTCCATGGTGGTTAGGCTGGAAGCCAGACTGCAGAGTTGCAGGTGTAAACCAGTCATCTGCAACACCTGATGGCAGAAGGAGGGGGAAATGTGCACAATAGCTAAAGGGGCCATCAGGATGAGAGAACTTCTTTCCCCCCAATCAAGGAGATCTGTAGAAAGGAGAAGCTAAGTATTTTAGGAAGAGAAGGTCATTGAATAAGTTGGAGTATGAAACAGGTAGGAGGGGGTGCACTGGAGGATATGAGGCTCAAGTTTGAGAGGGGAGGTGGGATTCTACTTTCTCTAGAACGAAAAGCTGCAAGGGGAGAAAGTGAGTCCTGGGGTCTTAGCTGAAGAGGAGCCTCAGGAAAGGCAATCTATCTTTTGAGCAGAGCTTAGTTTTTTTAGGCAAGGGCACTTGGGGGAGAGCATGGGACTTCATCAGCAATCAGAGAATTGGGGTGTGGGGAGATCAAATAATAGAATTTGCAGTTCAGATCTAAAAATGTGCAGATCTTCTGGATGCTCAAACAGCCCTATTTTCTGCCACTTTCTACTGTTTAAAATTCGCACCATCCCCCAGTCTTCCTGATCAATTAACTCAGATTTTATCTCACCCAGGGCAACATTTAAATACTAAAATTCAGGCATGATGCCATCAAAATCCATTAAAAATGGCTCTCTTCCCAGTGCTGATAGTGATGCAAACTCCCCTTAACCATCAAATCCAACCTTGAATTAATTAATAACTCAGTTGGTCTCTGTTTTATTTTTAAATCATAACATTCTTACCGGCTCCTTTTCTGACATTTGTAATTCCATTTGGCACTCTTCAACAAGTATTTAGCATGTGCTACTTGAAAAAGTATTTACCATTTTGATTTCACTGATTTCTTGTCAGAGGATATGACTCTAACAGAATCAATGTGCAGGAAAGACAAGAGCTCCTTGAAGGCAGGAACCACGCCTTATTGAGCTTTAGAGCTATTTCCAGAGAAGAGCATGACTACATGACTGATACTCAAGAAATGTTTGCAAAGGAATGAATGATGATCTGTGTGCTCATATGGGGAAAGTCCAAAACTGAGGTCTGAAAGATGTCAATTCTGGCGGTTAACTAGAGTTCCTCTGAGACTCATCACTTCCACTCTCTGCACCTTATTCTCCTCTTGAGGAAAGGAGAGGTTTGGATGATTCAGTAAATGAACTTTTGAATTTTATATGCAATTTTTAAGAGGAAATTTCATATATAATCTCTGGTTTCTGAACAGTGATATTTATTTAAATGTTATTGTTAACATCATGTACATAGCTGTACAATTTTGAGTACCTTTTCACCCCTCCACAGGTACATATGCTTCACTCACCTCTAGCAGTAATCCTGTCCCAGTGTCCCCCTCCCTCTTCTCTCTTCCTTCTAGTCACCGGCATATTTTTCACAGTCTAAGAATCATTTTTTCCCTGTATTTAACAGCGAATTGTTAAAAGTTTGTTCTAAGTCACTGGCCAACCCATGAATTGGAACAGATCTGGACTTCAGCTGCCTCCCCTGGTCATAGTAGACAACCTAATGTGCTCCTCACTGTTTGTCCCCTGGGATGATTTCCTTTCCCTGATGTCTTTTTGGGGTATCCCTTGGTGGGATCCTAGTGCTTCAGTCACATGCTGAGTTGGATATAAACCAGGCTGGTGAGTTCTCTTTTCATCTGAAGGCTTTTGGTCAAAGGATAATCACCCAGAGGTCACAGGTGTGAATGGAAGGACGGGCAGCAAGTGATAGGAGGAGGTGCCAGTGGAAGTCCCTGTTCCATGTTTTCTCAGTCTCTGCCTCAAGAGCCCCATGCTCTTCTAAAACCCTCCCTTCTAAGCAGAGGAGTAGGATCTGTTAAACCTTTTCCATCTAAGAATTTGGGTGCTTCTCAAAATGCTTACATGTAAATAAAGAACCACAGGCAATGAACAATATTGAGCCAAAGTGATGAGTCTGGGATGGAAGGAAGTATCCTTAAGGAAGCTACCTGGGAGTGGGGGGATTTTACTACCCACTTCTCCAATCACCCCCTGGCTGCCAGAGACTCTGCTTTTCTTAAAAGCAGATGATAGCCTTGGGGCACCCTGCTTTCCTAGCTGGCCTCCACTGGCCTACCTCTCCCTGTGAGCACTTCCTTACAGCACCTCCCTATGTCCCACCTCCATCCCCCTCTTCCTGTGGGTTGTGAGACTCTTCCTAATCAATGCTGAGTTGAACAGGGGATGCCCAACAACAAAAGAAATAAGTAAATTCATCAAATAATTTTTGGCACTTCATATTAACCATCACCGTCTCATTAACCAAGTGAAGCTGCTTCCTTCTCCACAAGGATACTACATATAGATTATCCGTTATCACCCAGGCAACCAAACAGAATGTGAACTTCAACTACCAAACAGTCTTGTCTTCAAAAGTGAATTAGCTCCTCTCCTGCACAGCGCTGCTATGATTGGTAATGTCTCACCTTCTGTTCCCCTCTAAGTTGTACTTTCTCTGGGAATTGTCATTCCTTAAGTCTAGGGACTGTCCTATCGTTAATGTCACGGGGGTGGTGGCATGTCTGTTTCCAATGACACCAGAAGTTTTAGCCAAGTCTAACCCCAAGTGGGTTTAGCCAAGTGAGTCTCCAGCAGACCTACCTCTCATTCCATGGCATCTCACTCCCAACATGACAATCTAGACGGAATTAACTTAATGGAATGGAAAAGCCCCAAAAGGATGATGTGGTTGATGGACCCATCCTGTGTCTGTCTGAGATATCTGTCTTCTTTCTCTTTCTAAGGTCTGATTTGATCCTTATTCTCCTCACACCTTCCAGGCTACCTTGATGACTTAGTTTGCAATCTATAAGAAACTTGGTGTTCCCTAAAGCACAGACTTTTGCTAACTGCCCTGATTCACTCCACCTGAGGGATGGGCTTCCTGGGTGGTGCACGTATTTGTAATCTGCACAGATTTCCTGTTATCAGCAACTTTGTCATGGAGGACCATGAGACTGCTTCACTTCCTGACAGCCTGTAAAGTGCCGTGTCAATATTAGTTGTTACTAATTATTATTATTTGGGGGAAATCAATACCTTTTAAAATGTAAACCACAGTTGCCTCCGGAATATAGTTAATTTCCCTAATCGGCTTTTGTTCTTGGCCCAGATCATAAACAATATTCTGGATCTCAAGTATACAGAGAATTTATTTATAGCCTTGACATATTTTTCCACGAACTGCTTAAATATCAACACAGCCCAAGCAAAGCCTGCCAGGGAAATAATTGATTCATATTCGTTTCTATCAGTGACCTTCCATAAAAAGAAATTAAGTTTGCATAAATATAAAGAGTGGATCAGAACAGGCAAACTGCCGTGGCTATAAGTGAAGTTGTGTGTATTTGGGGACTTTTCCATGTACCTCATATTTCCATAAAGTGGGGACATAGTGACCTCGGCTATCTTTTAGAAGTGAATATATGCTTATTTGAATTTTTCCTCAACGGCAGGCATAGGAAGTATATGAACAACTATTACCACTCGCCACACCCACATTCAAAGCAGACAGCACTAGTCAATCTTGACACTCTGTCACTAAGTGGAGAAGGAATACCAAAACCTTTTGCCATCAACCCTCTCCATGAAAACTCATCTCTCACCTCCTGAAATGAAGGCCACTGGTTATTCCTGTTCTTAAGAGGTCATACTATATCTTCCTCATAGGTCACCCATGGCAAGGAGTTTAAAGTCCACTCAAACTAGTTTAAGGAAGAATTTCTCATAAGGAAACAACATAGCACTACAGGTATCTGGACTCTGAAGCTCAGCCAGGTTATAGAGTGGCTGAAACTAGGATTGGCAAGAAGAAACGGGGGCTGCTTGCTCATCCTTTCAAAAGCCACATAGTGTCTCTCTGCGCTTCTCTCTGTCTTCTGCTTTGATTTTCCTCTTCCACATTGTATATAGGTCAAGCATCCATACACTCATCTCTTGAGAGTCTCTGTGTCTTTTGCTGAAAATGCTCAAGGAAGCAAATCCAATGGCTGACTGATGTACAGTCTCCTAGGAGGCACTTGTCTCCTGGTTCACCCAGCTGTGGGGAGTGCAATTAAAGCAGTGTCATCTCAAAGGGGCAGTTTCATGTTTCCTGCCCTACCTAAAGAAGGGTGGACCTGAGCAGGAGGGGAACCTAGAAAGGACTGGGGAGGGAAGATAGTGGGGAGAAGGCTTGCAGGTGGCACAGAAAGTAGAGAATCCTATGAAGAAGCCACACTTGCTTCTTGGCCTTGAACTTGTACCAGGGACTTGGAAGGAGACATTTGGAAGAGAAGTGGATGAGACACCCCAGGGGGAGGTTAACCATGGCAGCCTTTGTCTTGACTTGCATTTTGATTTCGCTCCTTTCCTTCCAGACTTGCCTTCTGCCCCTTCCCATGGGTCCCCACCAGAAGGTGTCTTAGACGTGTGGCACGCTTTGGGCCTCAACTGCCCTGCTTTGGCTCAATCTGGTTTGGTTGGTCATTTGCCCATGAGGGGGATGGGGAACTTTGGGGGTTTCACTGGGAAACTATACCTTTCTTCTCTTCTATGCATTGCACACGAACTCTATTGAAGTTCTTTTCTATTGAAGGTCTTACCCACTAATAGGATGATTTCTGTTTATGCTGTTGAGAGCAGAACTCGTTTAGAGTGTGCAGGTTTGGGGGTCCCAGGATGTCCCATAATCTGTCCACTAACTGAATCACATTGTAGGAGAGGCTATTACCTTTCAGTGCTATGAACATCTCAGGTTAAATCTGAAGAAGTTGGGTCACTGATTAGCCTGTTCCTCCAATTTTTTTGTTCTCCCTGAGTAGGGTAGCTGGGCAGAATACAGGAGACACATTCCAGCTGAATTTCAGTTAAACTGCAAATATCCTTTAACCAATAATTATTGGACCAAAAACGCTAATAATATTCATTGTTTATTTGAAATTCAAACTTACTTGGGTGCCCTGTCATTTTATTGCTAAATGTAGCAACTTTTTCCCTGAGTCTTCACCCTTGGGTGTAGTACAATGACATTTTTCTAGAAAGTCAATAGTTTAGAGTGTGGGTAAAAATCCTGAACTAAACATCTCTGACTAGCAGAGATTCTGTGAAGCTATAGCAATAGTCCAAGGTTAGACAATTGCATGTTTTGCTACTACCACTGACTATATTTTTAGACCTGATTTTTCCTTCCATGCTAACTTCAATAGACTTTTTTTTTCATGTGAACTGTCTCTTCTACAGAATAGAAGTTGTTTGGGGGCAGAGTCTGACTCATGTTAATTCTACCTTCAGCGGGACCTCAAGTAATTCATATCATGATGATGGGAATTAAAAAAAAGGTTTCTGGCTAGGGCCACTGCCTTTGTGGGCTTTCTCTGGATTCTCCAGTTTCCACCCAGATTTTTGCACATGAGGTTTACTGGCATGTCTACATCATTCCACTTGGAGTGGGTGTGGGTGCAAGTGGCTCCGCACTGGAAGGGCATCCCGTCTGGGGTAGGGAAGTGGGGGGAGGGAGTTCTACTTTGTACCCTGAGCTGCTAGGAAGGCCCTGACCACCCTGACCCTGAGCATCCTACTTACAGTAGGATGCAAAATGATGGAGTTGATGAATCCAGATGATTGTTTAATAATAGAAGTGTTTGAATAGAAGTGTTTGAGGCTCTTTCTTTGGAAGGCTGATGATTTCTCTGTGAGCAGAAATAGGCCGCGGGAACTGAACGCTTGTTGCTCCCAGTGACCGCTGGTTGGATTGACTTTGTTACACAGTGTTTTGCTTGAAGTCTCCCGCTGCAAGAACCAATCACGATGCCTGCTCAGTAGTGACTGGAGCACTGTGACTGATGTTGTTTGAATGAGGTAGATACTGGCTCCAGCGAGC
Organism: Uropsilus gracilis; assembly: GCA_004024945.1. NCBI lineage: Eukaryota > Metazoa > Chordata > Mammalia > Eulipotyphla > Talpidae > Uropsilus > Uropsilus gracilis. The sequence continues at coordinate 35,966 of PVHY01009727.1, forward strand.
AGGGGCCTTGAGTTCCCTCTGAGAAAAATGTCCCTTTCCAGCAGCACGAGGACAGTTTGCCAAAGAGACAAAGACATTGGATGATAGCCCAAAAGGTTAGCTTGGTTTTTTGCATTTTAAAAAGAAAGGTTTAGTAGGCAAAAGAAAGGAGATGATTGCACAGACACAGGCAGGCAGGGGGCTGCCTTTGGCTGGTACTAAAGTTGTGCTGGTAGAATGAATGTCTTCTTTAGGGAGGACTCGTGACTTGATGGAATTGTTCTCTTTTGGTAGACTAATTACTGTAGGGTGTGATTTTCTACAATGGCCCTTTATCTCCAGCTCCATGTCCCTCTCCCCACCTCTGGTCTGCTTCTCTGAACACTTCTCTGGCAGTCTGATGTTTACTACAGCACTGGGCGCCTACAGATTGTCATTTCTCTAGCTGGGTTAGCAATCTTGTTCGTCATTTCTACCCCCACTTCCAGTTTCTGGTCTTGTGATGCGTCCATCTTAAACTTCTTACTCTCAGCCTCTATCAATGAGTCCCTAACAAATGTCAAAAATTGAAAAAGATAGAGTTTTCCTGGCAGTTTCCTCAGAAGAAGTCAAAATGGTGTTGACTGTTGGCTTTGGATTGGATTTGTTTAGGGTATTTAAGATCACATATTTCTTTGCAATAACTGAATCCAAAACAAAATACTGATTGCAGTGAATTAATTGATTGATGGCTGACCAAGACCCAGGAATACTACAGAGTGCTGTTAGGAGGGAGAATGTGGGTGCAGCTGAGACTTTTGTCTTAAGAAAGGGGCCTCTACTTTTCCAGTCAGATTCTAGTTTTGGGAGCAGCCTGCATGTTCCAGTGAGTAGGGAGAGAGTCAGAGAGAGTTTGCTAGAGCTCAACATGCAAAGTAGAGGAGGTCCCCAACCTGCCTACCTGGTCATACGGCAAATATGAACTGAAAACACACGCCTTTCCAGGGCAGATCTTCCCCCATATGCTGCATCAATCGTAATACAATCAGATCAGTTTCCCATTTTCCTGTGGGGAGAATTCTGTGTAAGGCACAGGATGTAAAAGGATACCTCCTCAGCACTTCTGCCTTATTTTTCGATTATTAATCTAACTTTTTAAACACTATAATGTGTTTTTATAGGAACAGCACAGACAACATTGAAAGCATGTACTGCAGACAGTGGAGGGAGATGATCACTCCAGTCACTTGCTGACGACCTCCTCATGCTCAATAGTGTACTTCAGTAAGTACCTCTGATCTGTTCTCAAAAAGAAAAAAAAATTTTTTTAAATGTACTGTGTGTAGGAGAACTTAGAGAAGGAGAATTAGAAAATATATGATAAAAATGCCACAAATGCCACTTAGCAGTGGCTAATAAGAAATCTACTGGATTTTCAAAAATTGAAATGCTAGCATTGTCCAGAAAAATTTAACAGGTTGGTTTATGATTGTTAGCAAGTTGGACTACTGAAACTTGTTCACTGAAAGATTTGGACTTGTGTGGTGTGCCAAAATAGATAGACCTATGCCTTAGATAAAGGAACACCTTTGTCTATTGTTGTCCTCTCTGGCACACTAGAGATGCTTCCTGGCAAGTGTCTTATCTGTGACGGCAGCCCCCTAACCTCCAAGGAATGTCTCACTGAAAAGACATGTCCCTGAAAGATAAAAGTGTTTACCCCCACAGGTTTCCTGTGTACATTATGAACCCCCCCCCATCCTCCTACCCAAGGCGTGCACATCACAGGATTCTGGTTTTTTTTTCCCCCTTCCTTATTACCTCATTGTGCCAATGTATAAAATGTGGTCTTGAGCTCATAATAAACTGCCTTGGTTCATGCTCACCAAGTCCCAATCCGTGAGCTGGCCTCACAGATCGCTATTAATCTCTTCCTGCCTGTTCTTTTCCTACACATGCTCCCAACAGAATTGCAGTGATGCTTTATGTGCTCACATTTATATATAAAAAGATTCACAGCTAAGTGAAAACGGAAAAATGGCTAATGCCTGATGTCTGTGCCCTCTCACACTTGCAGTCCTATACGTACTTACCTTTTGACAGCATTGAGGGGAAAATAGTTAACGTTTAGGGCTTTCAATAACAGGAAAAAGAAAAAAAAACTTGAGAATGAAATATTTCCTATCAGAGTGTATTCTTTTTTCTTATTTATTTAAAGATGGCTTTATTGGCATCTTTATCTTCTCTGATAGAACATTAATTTTGTTGAAATGTAATTAATTAATTAAGTGGATTCTTAAGCCCGTTTTGGGTATTGGTGACCGTCGAGTTGGAGGTCTTGGATAATTGTTACACGTTTGGCATGGTGAGCACACAGGCCGTGTCTCCAAAAAGGCCAAGCAAGGCTGGGCACGGTGGCGCGTGCCTGCAAGCGGCAGCCTAGGAAGCTGCGGCGGGGACCGGGGATCGCGGTTCGAGTCCCACCTGGGGCCCGTAGCGAGACCTAGTTCCAAAAAAATGCCTGGGCGTGGTGGCGCGCGCCTGTCATCCCAGCTACCTGGGAAGCTGAGGCTGGGAATTGCTTGAGTCTGTGGTACCCCGGGCAACGGGAGCCTGTGGTTCCACAGGCAAAAATAGCGAGACCTGGTCTCAAAATAAAAAAAGCCTCCTGCACAGCACCAATAGTTGTCTCCGGAAGCGCACATCTGTTCGGAAGTCCCCAGCACACCAGCTGCGAGTAGGGAAGTTTGCAAACGAGAAGCTCAGGGGGTTTCTGATAAGGAGTCATTTCAGGACAAGCTAAGGCGCCAGGCCTGGAACGATGCCGTTTTCCCTCCGTCCACTAGAGGGCGCGCGCTTGAGAGCGGCTTTTGTAGCCAGTTGCTACTTGGTTTCTCACCTGTGCACCTGTTTTGTAGGAGCCGTAGGAGTCTTACCCATTATCCCCTTGAGCTGGAGCTGGACGAACTAGAGGAAGGCGCTGGCCTCAGAGAGTGACCCAGACTGCGGAGACCTGACCTTAACTATTTTCAAGGCAATCGTAAACTTCACTTCGTTTCTTAGGATCTTCGTGACAAGGTATCACAGACTGGGTGGCAGAAACAACAGAAGGTCATTGTCTGACAACTCTGGAAGCTAGAAGTTCCAGCCCACAGTGTCTGTAGGCTCCGCCTCCACTGTGACCACAGGGAAGGAAGGGTCTTTTCAAGACCTGTCTCTTAGCTCTCTAGTTCCTTGGTTTGCGGCCCGTAATCCCATCTGCGCAGCACTTCTGGCTGGGCACTTATTTGAGTACTTCTCACAGACGGTGTTCTCAGTGTGAATGTTTGGATAGCAAGCCTTCTGAGGTCTTGCCTTCTGTACTTGAATAAAACATGGCTCAGGTATAGCAGAGGTGACAAAATGTGAACGGTAGAGAAAGAAACTCAATGAAATGTGGCATAGATCTGTGGTTTGAGGAGTATCGTGGTCACACAAAAAGCTTTTCCTTTCAGTCCAGTATTCAGCAGGAAGCTAATAAATAGGAGTTGTTCTTTAGGAGTCTGACTGCAACCTAAAAATGCCTGAAAACCCTAGATCACCCTAAATCTCTATTTTAGACTTTCAGGATTTGGTGCATTCTTAAGAACTGGCTATTAGGAATTCAGCATATGAATTTGGGGGTCAGAGGAAACACTACTCTTTCCATGGGTGTATGGGTCCTGAAACAGCTTACCCCCATCAATTTAATTTTTCAAGTGACTGTGTAATGTGTTCTTACTGTTTCCTAGAATAACTTCAAGAGCTCTGCATAGAAAAGTTTACTTTTGGCAATTTCAAGCTGTATTGTCTCTGTTCTCTTGGCAGAGCTAAGCTTTGTAAAAGACTTCCTTATAGCTGGGCACCGTGACTCGTGCCTGTAAGCTTCAGCCTATGACATGGCTGGGGCTAGGGATCGTGATTCGAGTCCTGCCTGGGGCATGTAGTGAGACCTAGTTCCAAAAAATATATAGCTGATCCTGGTGGTGCATGCCTGTAATCCCAGCTACTTGGGAAGCAGAGGCTGGGGATTGCTTGACTCCATGGTACCCTGGGCAACGTGAGCCTGCAGTTCCATGGGCAAAAATAGCGAGACCTAGTCTCAAAAAGAAAAAAAAAAGACTTGCTGACATCACGTTAATATACCCCTTTTTAGTGCAAATATGACTTTCAAAAGTTAACTGTCTTGATCACCTGTATGCTCTAATATCTGCCATTACTCCTGAAGGACTTTAGAATCTGTTAGACTTTACTGTGAATAGCTTCACACTTACTTATGTAGGTGATCCGGTGGAAATTAAAGGTAAGAAACTCGATCACTTTCTTCTACTAATTTGTAGCCATGCAATTTGACACTGATAATATTATTTTGCAAAATGGCAATGAAAATCTTCCACGACTAAATATTTTCAGTCATATATTATTGTGGCCTGTTTTTTCTTTCTTTTCTTTTTACAGGAAATGACCCTTTTGGTCATTTCAGTTCCATATTTAAAAACCAGTCCATTTTGCTAGGAAAGTATTTGGTAAGGAAAGAAATTGGTGATATAAGATATATATGAAATGTTTTGAACAAATTTTATTTAGTTTTTCTTTTCTTTTTTGAGACTAAGTCTCACTATTTTTGCAGGCTCACGTTGCCCGGGGTACCACGAACTCAAGCAATCCCCAGCCTCAGCTTCCCAGGTAGCTGGGATTACAGGTGCGCGCCACCACGCCCAGCTATTTTTTGGGACTAGATCTTGCTGTGTTGCCCCAATCGGGACTCAAACCGCGATCCCTGGCCCCGGCTGCGGTTTCCTAGGCTGCTGCTTACAGGCATGCGCCACCATGCCTGGCCACAAATTTTTTTTTCTTATAGAACGTGAAAAAGCACTTGCCAAATCTTTCATTATGAGTAAATTTCTGCTATTCAGAGGAAAATAGCTATTTTGTTCCTATGTTTTATTTTTTATAGTGAAATGGTTACATATGTCAGATTTATGGCAACTTCTCATTTCCTTCAACAATCTTTTCAATGTGTTATTTTGATTCAGGCATATAAGGGGATATTTCTAAAAGTGTAGAACTATCTGAAAGTTCTTATATGTAAGCTGTAATTAGTCTTTGTTTATTTCAAAGATGGCCCTTCTTTGTATTATGTAATTCCAAAACTAATCATGCTTAACCCTTGTTTTCTAAAGTCACAGTGGCAGAGGAATAATTGAGGGTTCTCAATGGCTTATAATTAAAGAGGTATTTAGCTGAAACTTCTACAAAGCTTTTTTGGTAAGTTTTTTTTTAATTCAGGTAACACTGATTTACATATTGTGTATGACTTAGAGGTATTGGATCACATCCTTTAGATGTATGTTATCACACTACACGAGCCACCAAGGCACACATAGTCCTCCATCACAGTACATTGGCCCTCTTCTCCCATTTGTTTCCGACCTCATACCCTTATTCTCTAGTAAACTCAGTTCAGCAGGTAGATTTTTAGGGTTTGTTTGGTTTATGTTTGTTCTTTCTTTTTGTATCTCTATACATGAGTCAATGTAATAATCCAGTATTTGTCTTTCTCCTTCTAACTTCTAGTTTCATCCATGTTGTCACAAATGGCAGGAGTTCACATTTTTTATAGCTGAGTAATATTCCTTTGTGTATATATACTACCTATTCCTAATCTACTCCTCTGTCTTTGGACACTTAGGTTGTTTTCATAGGTTGGCTATTGTAAATACTGGTGCAGTGAACCTAGTAGGGCATCTATACCTTTGCATTCATGATTTTTACATTCTTCAGGTAGATACCTAGGAGTGAAATTGCTGAGTCATATGGTAGATTTGTTTTTAATATTTTGAGGGACATTTATGCTACATTCCACAGACCAGATCAGTCTGCATTCCCAACGATAGTGTACAGGGCTTCCTTTTTCTGCACACCCTCACCAACACTTGTTGTTTCTGGGATTTTTCATAGGGGCCATTCTCCTAAGTGTGAGATGATATATCTCATTGTGGTTTTGATTTGTTTCCCTGGTGATAAGTGATGTTGAACATTTTCTCATGTGCCTTTTGGCCATCTGCATGTCTTCTTTGGCATTGTGTCTATGTAACTCTTCTGTCAATTTTGTTATTGTTTTCTTCTTTGCTTTCCTTTGCTGCCACAAATCCGTAGGGATTACATACAGTGTGATGGGCTCTTGGCTCTGAGATCTGATAAAGCTGAAGACTGCTACTAAGTCCCTGCTGGGCATCACCACAAACTCCCCACATCACTTTAAGGTTGGTGCTTCCTGACACTATACCACAGCCAAGCTGTCCCCCAGCTCTTTGCAGCACCTCCACTGCAGAGGAGAACAGAGGGTCTCTGAGCATCGTGTCAGCTCTGTGCTTATATAATTTTATCTAAAAATGTCACAGATGTTTGAAATCTAACCTCTTAATGTTTCTTTAAGTGGCGAGATTTTAGAAAGAGCTGTACTGAGTCAAAAACATAAAATGCAATTCATTTCAGTCCCAAAGTCAGGAGCAAGGTCTGAGTTTTGGAGATGTGTGTGAGGAAGACGGAGTCACCAGAGAGGGGAAGGTCAGAGTGGTCAGTGCCATGCATGCAAAGTGACTTCACGGTGCCTTCCAGAAAATGAAAATGTAAGGAAACCATAGGTTGACTGAGCCTGGCTGAACAGAAGAGAAAGGAGGATGGTACTCCGAGAAATGAGACAGTATTGCTGGAAGCAGAAATTTGTCAGTCTCTTGCTGAAATCAGGACATATCTAAGTACCAAAGACAAGTGGAGTGCTGGAGATAGAGCTTATTTTAATTATTAGCCTGGGAGAGTTTTACTGGTAAATTAGTATTCTTCTTCTTTAGTTAAAATTCTTCTCTGACTCATGGAACATATTTTTATTACATATTCTATACTGGTTTTACGTGTGAAGCCCCATTAGTGCACTTAGACTTTTGCATATTGAATGAGCTTCAAATATTCTGTAGACTCCTACTCTATAATTAAGTGTGGTTTAAAAAGGAACATACATACTCATGCAGATAACTTGTTCTTAAGATGTCATTATCATTGGTTGTCACTGGCAGTTAGTCATTTTATTAGATATTAATATTCAGAGAAAGTATTACAAGGCTCTAGCTTCCAAATGGGAAAGAAAATAAAACTTATGTTGGTTGGCCTTGCTGAAAGCCATACAATTTCGACTTTTGCTGTTTCCCAGGCTACTGACAGCTCAGATTAGCTCCAAAAGCACCCTACCTTACGAAGCCAGATTAGCCAATGAAATTGTAATTTTGATTTTAGTAAGCTGTCTTAGGTGTTGTCAAATGCTGATCAAGACCATCTGAACAAAGTGCCTTATAAAAAATTAGGAGTCAGATAGGGAAATTTGAATACTGCCTGGATAATTGATATTAAGGAATGATTGTGAATTTTTAGGTGAGATGTTGTTGAGCTTGCACATTAATGAAAATAATTACCTTTTAAAGATATGAATAGGACGGGAAATGAATAGGAGTATAAACGAAATAAGATTGCCCACTTAGTGGTAATAGCTGAATCTAGCAATGCTTTCATGGGCATTCATTGTACTACTTGTTCTACTTTTGTATGTAGTTGAAGTCTTTTTGGTAGTAAACAATTTAATAATTTGATCAGATTGCTTTTGCTTCAATCGTGAATTTTAAAAAGACAAGGCCTTTCAAACTTGGAAGAACTCTAACCCTGCTTTAAAAATTTTTTTTTCTTTTAAAATCCCTTTATCATCCCATTGAGTTTTTATACATAAGCAGCTACTTAGAATTATCAGAGAATTTCACGAGGACTTCATGAGTTCAGATGCCATGAAGGTACTAACAGTTAAGGCAAAGGCCATGGGGAAGTGAGATCTCAATAAAGGAACGTAAGACATCTTCACATGCCCCTGGTAGGCCGCAGGAATGGCTTGAACTGCTTGGAAGTAAGTAGCGATTTTACAAACAGCAAGGGTTGACTCATCACTGAGTTAATAGGTACCATAGATGCTGGTAGGGAGAAGGTAGAGCATAACGAGACTTTGAGCATAATACAGTCATGGATTCAGATATCAGTTCAAGCAGTTATTAGACGTGCTTTCACTACTTGTTGTAGTGTCTCAGCTCATGAGGCCCTCAAGAATGAGGAAAGGAAGTGTCAACTGGCAGGTCTGGTTGTTTAGTCCTCTTATGCCTCTAAGCAACATGGGACCATGATTGACCTTTTGCCAAGCCCTGGGAATGGAGTCCTCAGGATGTTCTTATGATGGTGATTGATGAGTACATCTGTACACCTAAAGTAGTAGATGTGCTTGTCAGGATTTCTTCACACATGCATCATCACTGATGATAAGCACTGGATTTCCTGCTGGGTTCCTGTGTTGATTGTCACGGCTGGTCATGTAGCATAGCATGCCTCTGTGACAATCCTCCAAAAAGCCTCAGACTCATGCGCTTGAATGGCTTCCTTGAGCAGGGACATTTTGCTACTGCTAGTGGGGAACATGATCTGGGTAGCCCCAGATGGGGAAGTACTCAAAACCCTATGCCTGATCCCTCAGAATTCCTCCTGATAGATAAATAATTTTGTTATCTTGGCCTGTATATATATGTATACATATATATGTATATATACACACATAATCTACTGGATTCATAATCTACTAGAAGTCGATATCTCTTTAATAAACTTGTGTACTTATAGTGCATATATAGTATATAGTAGATGTACTATATACTATACTATATTATATATAGTATTCTATATAATGATATATCATACATAATAATATATGAAATCATACATATATAATGATATATATCATACATTATCTATTATTCAATATAGTATATTGATTATAGCGATCAAATTTTAAATAATAATATATAGATGAATATAATCAATATAGTCAATGTAATATGTAATCAATCAAATCAAATCAATATAATCACTAATGATGTAATTAATATATAACTAACAATATAATCAGTATATTCAATATAACATATTCAACATAGAATTGATATATAATTAACAATATACTCAATATAGTCAACATATAATCAATATAATCAGCATATCAATAATGTAATCAATATAGTTAATATATATAATCCATATAATGCAATCAATAATGTCAAAATAACAATATATTAATTATTAATTAACTGGCAAAACATTGATTAATGATAATTAACAGTATAATCAATAATATAATTAATATATAATCAACACATTCAATAAAATATATAATCAATAGAATATATAATTGATATAATACTATGACAATTATTAATTAATGATTAATATATTGATAATACTTAACAATATTATCAATAATATGATTAATATATAATCGATGATGTGATCAATATATTCAATGCAATACATAATCAATGTAATCACTATAGTATCAATAATATAATCAACATATTTAATACAATCAATATGATATAACCAGTATAATAATCCATATATTATTAATTAACTAGTAATCTATTGATCAGCAATAATCAATGATATTTGTATACAACCAATAATGTGATCAATGTATTCAATATGATATATGATTGATATAAAATATTGGTAATATATTGATTAGCAATATATATAACAATAATATATTAATATATATTATTAATATATATGATATAAATTAGTAATATAATCTAATATGTATATTAATTAGTAATATAATATATATTATATATTGATTAGTAATATAACCACTACATATTAGTAACAATCAATAGTCGATATAATATATAATCAATATAATATTTGGTTAATAATATAATAAACATAATTAACAATAGAATCAATATATTAATTATAACATACACTCAATGTGTAATTAACATATGATTGATGATATAATCAGTACCATCCACATTGCATATAATCAACATAATATAATCAATATAATATAATAAACATTATAACCAAATAACTATATTGATTATTAAATATTAACAAATAGGTGGATAATTAGCAATATAATCCATGTATAATTAATATATGATTAATAATATAGTCAATATATTCAATAAAATATGTGCTCAATAATCACTCTAATAATCAACATATTCATTCCTAGCTAACTATTAATATAGTAATAATAATTAGCAATATTATTGTTAATATAAATACTACATAATCCATAGTATAATTAATACATTCAATATAATGTGATCAATATATAATCTACACTAATAACTAGTCAACTATTAATTCATTGATCAATAATAATTAATGCTTTTTTTTTTTTTGAGAATAGGTCTCGCTACTTTTGCCCGTGGAACCGAGGCTCACGTTGCCTGTGGTACCACAGACTCAAGCAATTCCCAGCCTCAGCTTCCCAGGTAGCTGGGAAGACAGGCCCGCGCCACCTCGCCCAGCTATTTTTTGGGGACTAGGTCTCGCAATGGGCCCCCAGCAGCACTCAAGACGCGATTCCCCGGTCCCCGCCATGGCTTCCCCGGCTGCAGTTTACAGGCATGTGCCACCCTGCCCGGCCGATTAACGCTATTATTAATAATATAATTAGCATACAATCAATAGTATATGCAAATTTTTGGGGGGTGACTAGGTCTCGCTATTTTTGTCTGTGGAACCAAACCACAGGCTTACATTGACAGGGGTACCACAGACTCAAGCAATCCCCTGCCTCAACTTCCCAGGTAGCTGGGATTACAGGCATGCGCCTCCATGCCCAGATATTTTTTTGGAACTAGCTCTCGCTATTGTTGCGCTGGGTGGGACTCGAACCGAGATCCCAGTCCCAGCCTTGCTCCATAGGCTAGCGCTTACAGGCACATGCCAGCGTGCCCAACTCTCAATATTTTTAATATAATACACAGTCAATATAAAATATTGGTTATATTGATTAATACATTAATTAATAACATGCCATTTCATGATGCATTAATTAATATGATAATGAATAGCAATAACATTTTCAATATAATATATAATCGTTATAATTAATAATCAATATATCATTAATAGTATAATTAAAATATGATTGACAATATCGATATATTCAATATAACATACAATCAATATATAATTTATAATCAATAATATAGCACTAGAATATATAGTCAATATAATATAATCAATAAAATAGTCAATATTGTATTAGTTGCTATGAATATATTAATAATAATACTATTATCTATAAGATAATGACTATATAATCAATAATGTAGTGTATTCAATATAGTAAATATAATCAATATAATAATCCATGTATCAATCATTAATTAACTGATAATATATTAATTAATGATAGTTAATATATAGTTGATATAATTAATATACAATCAATATAATGAATATGTTCGTATAAAATGTAATCAACTTACAATATTGGTTATATTGATTAGTTTATATTAATAATATATTCAATGCATATTAAGAACATAACCAATATATTCAGTATAATATATAGTCAGTATTATCAATACAATATAAGAGTAATTTAATCAATATAATCATTGGTTAATAAGATAATTAGTATATAATTGACAATATAATCAATATAAATTATGGTCAATATATAATCAGTATATAATCAACAATGTATCAATATATTCAATGTAATATATAATCAGTATATTAAATCAATAACATCAATATATTCAATATAATATAATCAACATAGTAACATAATCAACATAATAATCACGGTATATTTATTAATCAACTATTAATATACTGATTAATAATTATTGACAATATAGTCAATAGTAGAACTAATATGTAATTTACAATATATTCAATGTGACAATCAGTATAGACTATTGGTTATATTGATTAATATATATTAATTAATAAGATATTAGTATACTCAATGCATATAACTAATAACATTAACATTATATCAAATAAAATACAATCAATATAATATGGTCAATATAATGATATATGATATATATGATCGATCATGACATGTCAATATAATGCATTATATTAATATACATCAACATATATTAATAATATTAATATTAATAACATAGGCAGTATATAATCAATATATGATTGGTATAATATTTGTTGATATATTAGATGCTAGTGATATATTGATATAATATAATCGTACTAATATGATATGTAATTATATATGATTATCAATATGTTCAGTATGACATATGATCAATGTAATTTTATGTATTTTATATATTGTATAATGTGCATATCATACTTTTGACTTGTTTCTTTTTTTAATAACATATCAACAAGCTATTCATCAGTAAATTCTTATACTCTTTTCTGGAGAATGTCTTTTTTAAATTTTTTTATTGAGGTGAGGTAGGATTACATTATTGATAGGTATTTTGGAAATAAAAAGAATCTCCACTGCTGGTGCTTTCTGTGTTTTGGCCTGTATGTTTTTGCTGTCCTTTAGCTTAGCCGTGAGTATTACCCGCTGTTGTGAGTCAGCAAAGTTGATGGCAACCTTCGGACCCACAAGACATAAAACGGCTGGTCTGATGCTTGACAGAGTCCACAGTCAGTACCTGCTGGCTCAGCACTTAGATGGTTAATGTTCTGTGAACTGACCTCACTGGGTTAGTGTGCGGCGTGTGTTTCTTTTTTTTTCTTTTGAGACTAGGTCTCGCCATTTTTGCCCATGGCACCGGGATACCGCAGACTCAAGCAATCCCCAGCCTCAGCTTCCCAGGTAGCTGGGATTGTAGGCGCGCTCCACCACGCCCAGCTATTTTTTTGGAACTAGGTCTCACTATGTTGCCCCAAGCGGGACTCGAACCGCGATCCCCAGTCTCCGCCGCGACTTCCTAGGCTGCCGCTTATAGGCGCGCGCCACCGTGCCCGGTTCCGGCCTGTGTTTTTTAACCATGCCTTGGAAGCGGCGAGGATAACCTCTCAGCAGTGGAGGAAGTCAGAGGATGGAACTGCAGGGTCTTTCTGTCCTCCTAGCTCTGCTGATTTGGGTGTGGAGGTGCCATTTGGGTAGATGGGTAGATGGACAGACTTAAGAATGCATAATGTTGAATAACCATGTTGAACGGTCACCAAAAGAAGTCCTGGGTAATGAAGACTAGACCACTACTACCAAGTTTCTGGCGTAGCACTGCAGGGCGCACCCTGATTTCCCACAGACATCTCAGGAGCTGGTGGTGTTAGAAACGACTATCAGAAAACTGTGCAACTCAGCCAGAATCAAGGACACAGACTGTGATACTGTGATTTATTTTTTAAAAAATTGGTCATCAAGATAACTAATTTTCCCATTTATTTGGTCTCAGTTCCTGACACACAGCTCCCGAAAGCCTTGTTGCTAAAGTGTCAAGAGTGAGGAAGGTGTCTTTTGTTGCGTTAATAAGGCGAGTTGGAAAGCAGCTAAGGATGGGACTGCACCCCTTTCAGTAGCTGCCTCACCTCCGGGGAGGACAGAGGGCCTACTGGTTGAGTTCAGTCACCAACAGCCAACGGCCGGTGCTCTATAAAATCCCGCCTACATAAAGAAGCCTCTTTATAGGCCCCGAAAGAACTGGGTTTGGAGAGCTTCCCCTTGGTAGACACGAGATTGGGGGAAGTGGAAGGGGAATGGCAACTCTGCCCCCTTTCCCATACCTTGCCCTGTGCGTCTCTTCCATCTCTTGGACCTGAGTGATGTCCTTCTATGATTGACATGTGCATTTACCAAGTGGAAGGGTTTTCTGAATTCTGTGACTCAAACTCAGAGGGAAGAGGTCATGGGAACCACTCATTTATAGCCAGCTGATCAGAAGCACAGGTAACGGCTCACACTTATGACTGGCATCTGGGTTTGAGAAGTGCACGTGGAACCTTGGACTTGCGGTGCTGTCTGAAGTTAGTGGGGAGTGGGGAAGCCTTCGAGGACTGAGTCCTTAACCTGAGGGGTTTCATGCTATTTCCAGGGAGATTCTGTCACCATTGGGGTTCTTTTCCCACCCCTCCCAAAAAAACATACTCAAATGGGGTCCAGAGCCATTTCCACCAACCACCAGGCACCGCGGAAAGACATTCTTAAGCTGTGAGGATTGTATGTAAACACCAATGAACCGATTAGGTTGGTAGTTCCAGTGAGAGCCACCCAAGGCGAAGAGGAACCCAGGATCCCATTTAGAATTCCGCCCAAGATTTGTGTATGTGTGTGTATGGTTCCCATCGGAGTGAGCAGATCTAAGTAAAATGCATCCAGAGAAACGCATGCCTCTACAGTGCAATAATTCCACAAGACCATTTGTTATGTCATGCAACGTATTTATTTTTCAAGTAGATTTTCTCTAAAATAATTCTTCAGTGAATAGAAGGGAAATTTCTTCATTATCAGAGTCTTGAAGGATGGTGAGCATCAAATTGTTGGAGTTTGCTTCTTCGCTGGTTTTCATTTGTGTTGGTCCCTTAACTGAGTGCGTTTAAAGATGTCCTTGCACCTTATGTTGCAAATGATAGTTATCTCCTTATCACTGTCGTATTCATTCCCATCACTGTCGCTCAACAGTGGGCTACATTCTGTATGATACTGTGAACAAGACAGGCATTGATACTCTGCTCTTCTGCTCTGGTAAGCATCTTTGAGCAGCGGCTCGCAAAGATGACTACACACAGGACAATTGTCTTTACCACACTGGCAAGAATCATTTAGGTCATCACTATATGCTCTTTTCATTCTCCCGATATCATCTGACCATCTTAGACTAAGATTTCTGGAATGTCGCAAACCTTTCTGAATAATGGAGGGTTTCAATGGCAAGCCCTGATTTGGAGGAAGGTATGAACGGACTGGCTTGCTTGGTTTCATTGGAGAAAATGGCCTTATCTTACTTTGATAGTCATGCTCAGCTTTTTGCAAATGAGATGACTTGCGAACTTTATTTAAGTGGTGTTTTCGAGATTTGTTTTCTCTGTGGGATGTTTTCAATGGTTTTTTCTTTCTTGATGACTTATCAGGCTTCTCTTTATTTGATGCCCTCAACTGCTTTCTTCTAACTGGCATGGGCGATTTTTCTGAACTTGAGCGTTTACTTAGTTTCCGTGCTCTAGGGGGTGTAGATGACCCTTCTAAGTCTGAGGACATAAGTGACATAGGTGACATTTCCAGACTACACTCTTTAAATGGTGTTTCAGCCCTAGTGTTCTCACCCGTTTTGTGTGTGCCTAACAGCAAACGTCGAGTTCCTGACTTGGCTGGAGCAACAGCTTTCGATGAGACAGACGTGGTTTTCAAGGACCTAGCTATCTTGGCCAGGACACGTCTTTTCTTTTTCCTGGAAACAGAATTTTGAATATGATCATTGAAAATACATTCATAATAATACTGAGTGATTGCACCATTGCAGTTACGGGAAAGCATAGGCTACGGTGCCTGACTTTTTGCAGATTATTGAAAACATTTTGTCTTTGTAATTCAGATACTCAGTACCCTCTGCCCCACCGCACCTCCTTCTGTCATACATGGACGGTGATGTCCTCTCATCCTAGCCTCAATTTATGACAAAATTAATAGCCTAGGGTATAACTGAACCCTAGACAGATGACAGTTTTGGCTAAAACTGGCCATGTACTTGAGAATATTAAGCACTATCATCAGTTAGGTGAAAGAAGTTGGTAGCTCTTTAGAAATCTAAGTTAACATTAAGTAACCACAGCAGGCAAATCTCCACTATTTGCATACACACACCCTTGCTTTCTTAATTTCAAGGTGCAAAACTTACTGCTTTCTTTTGATGCAGTTATAGTAGCAGAAACAAAATATGATCAAGATGAAAACTATAACCATAGCAGCGATGAAAACAACCAACATGTACTTTCGGAGACTGTCAATTTTCAGAATTTTCGTTGCCAAGTGTCTTCTTCCTGTCAAAGAGATTATAGCATCAGAACACTTGTCAGATAACCAAATAGTCTACCATTTTGACCATGGTTTGCCATGATAGATCAAAATCAAATCTCTTCATTCTTTCAAGACTATGACAAGGAGAGAGAAGGACAAAACATCTGTATTCTGTATGCTTCCACAATGCCTGAGTTTTTCACACAAAACTAAAACTCTCAGGTATTCTAGAAATTCCTGAGGCTCCACTGATAGTATGACCCCAGAAACAGCAGATTTTTTTACACCCCATTAGTTTGGCTACATACATACTATATATCTCAGGCATTGTTCTAGAAATTCTTGAAGATCTTACTAATGGTAACATCCAAGAAACAGTAGATATTTCAAACCCAGTTAGGTTGGCTAAATGTTTGAATTCATAATATAAAGGCTCAGAATTACTGATTTTTAAGATTAGGCACATACCTGTAATAGCAGAGTCACTATTTCGGTTAGGTTTTAAAGAAGTAATCGCCCAAACGAACAACAGTAGTGCCTGGATGAAGAGATTCATCTTGAGGCCGCTGTTCAAATGTGACCTCTACCTAGGAAACACAGTCTTTTATAAGGGCTAGGGGTTTATGACATCATCCTTGTCACAATCTCACCATGGCGACCCATAGGCTTTTATGTACGTGTATATTCGTGACTTTTAATTTTAATATCTTTCCTATTAAATAACCATCAAATCAAAGAGAAAGATTGGGACTTGTAAACCTTCCATCTCTGATTGGAGCTCTTGTGATAGTTATAGAAATATAAGCATATAAACCTTCGAATCTGATTGGCGCTCTCGTGACAATTATGCAAATACAAGCGTATAAACCCTCCAATCTGATTGGAGCGCTCGTGACAATTATGCAAATGCAAGCGTATAAACCATCCAAACTGATTGGAGCTCTCATGACAGGTATGGCAATATAAACCTATAAACCTTCCACTTTGATTGGAGCTCTCATGAGAGCTATGCAAATATAGGCATAAAAATCTTCCACTCTGATTGGCTCTCATGACATTTATGCAAATATTGGCTTGGAAACCTTCCAATCGCATTGGCGCTCTCATGACAGGTATGGAAATATAAACCTATAAACCTTCCACTACATTGGCCCTCTTATGAAAGTTATGCAAATACAGGCTTGTAAGCCTTCCATTCTGATTGGCTCTCATGACATTTATGCAAATATTGGCTTGGAAACCTTCCAATCACATTGGCGCTCTCATGACAGGTATGGAAATATAAACCTATAAACCTTCCACTCTGATTGGAGCTCTCATGATAGTTATGCAAATATAGGCTTGTAAGCCTTCCACTCTGATTGGCTCTCGTGACGTTTATGCAAATATTGGCTTGGAAACCTTCCAATCGCATTGGCGCTCTCATGACAGGTATGGAAATGTAAACCTATAAACCTTCAACTCTGATTGGCCCTCTTATGAAAGTTATGCAAATACAGGCTTGTAAGCCTTCCACTCTGATTGGCGCTCTCGTGACAATTATGCAAATACAAGCGTATAAACCTTCCAATCGCATTGGAGCTCTCATGACAGGTATGGAAATATAAACCTATAAATCTTCCACTCTAATTGGAGCTCTCATGAGAGCTATGCAAACATAGGCATAAAAACCTTCCACTCTGATTGGCTCTCGTGACATTTATGCAAATATTGGCTTGGCAACCTTCCAATCCCATTGGCGCTGTCATGACAGGTATGGAAATATAAACCTATAAACCTTCCACTCTGATTGGCCCTCTTATGAAAGTTATGCAAATACAGGCTTGTAAGCCTTCCACTCTGATTGGCTCTCATGACATTTATGCAAATATTGGCTTGGAAACCTTCCAATCGCATTGGCGCTGTCATGACAGGTATGGAAATATAAACCTATAAACATTCCACTCAGATTGGCCCTCTTAAAAGTTATGCAAATCTCGGCTTGTAAGCCTTCCACTCTGATTGGCTCTCGGGACGTTTATGCAAATATTGGCTTGGAAACCTTCCAATCGCTTTGGCGCTCTCATGACAGGTATTAAACATAAACCTATAAACCTTCCACTCTGATTGGCCGTCTTATGAAAGTTATGCAAATATAGGTTTGTAAGCCTTCCACTCTGATTGGCTCTCATGACATTTATGCAAATATTGGCTTGGAAACCTTCCAATCGCATTGGCGCTCTCATGACAGGTATGGAAATATAAACCTATAAACCTTCCACTCTGATTGGCCCTCTTATGAAAGTTATGCAAATCTCGGCTTGTAAGCCTTCCACTCTGATTGGTGCCCTCGTGACAATTATGCAAATACAAGCGTATAAACCCTCCAATCTGATTGGAGCTCTAATGAGTGTATGGCAATATAAACCTGTAAACCTTCCACTCTGATTGGAGCTCTCATGATACTTATGCAAATCTCGGCTTGTAAGCCTTCCACTCTGATTGGCTCTTGTAACGTTTATGCAAATATTGGTTTGGAAACCTTCCAATCGCATTGGCGCTCTCATGACAGGTATGGAAATATAAACCTATAAACCTTCCACTCTGATTGGCCCTCTTATGAAAGTTATGCAAATCTAGGCTTGTATGCCTTCCACTCTGATTGGCTCTCATGACATATATGCAAATATTGGCTTGGAAAACTTCCAATTGCTTTGGCGCTCTCATGACAGGTATGGAAATATAAACCTATAAGCCTTCCACTCTGATTGGTGCCCTCGTGACAATTATGCAAATACAAGCGTGTAAACCTTCCAATCGCATTGGAGCTCTCATGACAGGTATGGAAATATAAAACCTATAAACCTTCCACTCTGATTGGAGCTCTCATTATAGTTATGCAAATCTCGGATTGTAAGCCTTCCACTCTGATTGGCTCTAATGACATTTATGCAAATATTGGCTTGGAAACCTTCCAATCGCATTGGCGCTCTCATGACAGGTATGGACATATAAACCTATAAACCTTCCACTCTGATTGGCCCGCTTATGAGAGTTATGCAAATCTCGGCTTGTAAGCCTCCCACTCTGATTGGTGCCCTCGTGACAATTATGCAAATACTAGCATATAAACTCTCCAATCTGATTGGAGCTCTCATGAGTGTATGGCAATATAAACCTGTAAACCTTCCACTCTGATTGGAGCTCTCATGATAGTTATGCAAATCTCGGCTTGTAAGCCTTCCACTCTGATTGGCTCTCATGACATTTATGTAAATATTGGCTTGGAAACCTTCCAATCGCATTGGCGCTCTCATGACAGGTA
>PVHY01009728.1:0-54955 GCA_004024945.1 Uropsilus gracilis
TTCCTTTTTAATTGCCTCATCCATATAGAACATTACACATAGCAGTGATTCTAACAATAGTGTGTTTTTTATTAATTTTTCCTTTGGCACAAAGTACAGCCATGTTCATAAAAGAGTAAATCCGCGCATTTAGAAAGAACAAAGGGGAAATGGCCTAGGGAACAGCAATCAGATCAAGCCAAGTATTTCACCATGGTAACAGAAGGTTGCTTCAAATTTGCCATCCTCTTTAACTTCCCGACTTTCTTTAATCTGGTCAGGATATAGGGCGCCATCTAGTGGTTACATTTAAATCTCTGCGTTCCTGCGCTGTTTCAAGCTCAACTTGGAAAGACGAAAGAAAAATGTTTCTTTTTTTCGTACACCCTGCAGTTGTGTAATAAAGTCACAGTCTGGTTTGAAAAACCTACAATTATGATTTTGGTCATTTACATTTGAAAAACTTTGCTTCTTGTTTAAAAACAGCAGGAAAAGGTATATGAAAAATTAAATCATTAATACTCGACACAAAGGTATGTAGAGTTCAAAACTTGTGACGTACAGATTTCTAGTCACAGGAAGAATTTCCTTCTAGGGAACTTCACTTTCAGTAGTCCATTGTGTTTCATGCTGGAGAATTGTAGTGAACTAAGCGCTCCATTTGCAAAAGTATTTTACTTTATAAATACTTGTTTCTCATTAAAAATTTCAGCTTTATTTATCAATGTCCATGTATATAAACAGAAGATTATATTAAAATCCTAAGTTTGTGTGTCTCAGATATATACATGGTAAAATGTAAGCCTGTCAGGTTTATTTACTCCTGGTGCTGTAATAAAATTATATGATTAATAACTAATTTTATACTCACATATAAACCTAGTTTGAAGGATCCTAAAATATTTTTATTTTTCTTATCCAATATTGATGGATACTTTAGCTATCCCCTTTCATGCTGGGATGAAAGGGGGCAAAAGCTGCTAACTAACAAATCATAGGTCTACTTCACCCACGCTTAGTAGTTATCATTCAAATGCAGTTCAGTAATAGGGTTTTATTAAGAAGGGATATTAACCAGAAAAATGAAAAGTCCTTACTGCCACAAGTAGCCAGTAATCTTATCCCCAGTCACCATTTTCAGTCCCAAAAGTTCCAAAGACACTTGTCCAAGATTATGCCCTTTTGCCCCTCCAAACCTGAGGCAGGCACTACAAAGTCCACTTTTTCTCCAGGGTCTTTTCTTTGCTTCTTCTACCTGCAGTGTCCCATGATGCTCTACTTCTCAAAAGTGCTTCAAGTTTTTCCACAACTGCTGATCCATAAATCAACTTTCCAAATCCTTGGCTATTTCCAGGGAACAGTTCATATGCCACCTTCCTGCGGTGCCACACTCTCCACACCAGCCACTCTTTTACCAGTCACCATGGATCTTTACCACCCCCAGCTCACTTCAGGAGGTTTCCCCAGGCCAGGCCACATGGGCCTGTTGTCTCAGTCCACCATTTTTATCCCCTTCCTTCTCCTTCCTCTCTCCTCACTCCCTTTTATGCATCCTTTCATGCTTCTTGCTCCCCATTTTCACTTGCTGTTCTCTCAGACCCTGCCCACCAAGGCATTTTGGTGCTTATTTAATTTTCAACTACCAACTATGTCACTACCCTATAGCACCTTGATGTAGCAATTGCAAATAATGCTGCTGTAAACATGGGGGTATAGATTTCTTTTTGAGTTACTATTTTTGCTTTTTACTATTTACTTAAAATATTTTTATTGAGTTGATGTTGATTTCAACATTGCTTTGGTAATAGAACTTTAAGATCCTTCCCCAAAAGCCCCTCAGGCATTGTTACCATAGTGTACAGACCACCGAAGAACCCACAGTCCACAGGTATCCACCCTTGTGCTCTCTTTCTCCCTTGTCCATTCCCTCTGGTTGTTGACTTCATAGTCAGCTTTCAAGAGTTATTTTATTTTATTTTCTCAAACTATTTTCAAGAAATATTTTTGTGCTTTAAGTTCATGTAATGAGTCAAAATTTCACATTTGAATTTTGAAGTATATATCGCACATTATGCCTTACCATTTAAATAGCACTTTCTCACCTTTCTGTCTATTAATATCTTGAGATCTGTGCTTTAAACATAAACAGAATGCAGGAAATAGTTGCAGCATTCATTTATTAATATATATATATAGTTATTTCAGGTTAGCTGATCAGTTTATGGATAGTGCCTCTCCAATAGTATTTTCAGCACCAATCACCACCATTTTATGTTGTGTGACCAACATAACTCTCCCTCATCTTTCAATGTCTTAGCTCCACACCCTTCTACACAAAGCCTTGACCAAATTCAGGATTAAGAGCAGCCTGGTATATTTGACCGTCAAAAGTTTTCTTCTCAACTGCGAGGGGAAAGGGTATGTTCTGATGATTCTATGCAGCCCCAGACACTTCCATTAAATTGATCTGGTATGGAAATTTGATAGGGGGAATTTCAAAATTTTCCCGGGTGAGCATACTGTGCTTTCCCTTCTTTATATTAAAATGATCTATTCTCTATAACAATACATGTTCCTTCATGGAATTATTTCTTAGTTGATGTTTTTTATTACAGTTAACACTTAACATATTGAAACACTATCTATGGGATTATGTTTATTAAAGCTTAGCTGGATATTGGGAATAGTAATGAAGTGTTGTCAAGCATAGGGTGTCATTAAGTAAATGTGGTGAGACTATATAAAGTTTGATATCCTCTGAGAGGAAGAGAATGAGTAAATCAGGAATATTGATGAGAACTAAAGAGGTAGCAGAAATTCCTAGTTACTATCTTGTACTGGTAAAATAACAAGAACAAAGTGGCAAAATAGGAAATGATAATAGGATATTTTCACTATTTCTTCCTGGTTTGTGTAGAGATGGAAGGTACCTGGATGCACAATCTACCACTTGAGTGTCTTTCTCCATAGGACCCTATTGTGACACTAAAGACAATAAAATGGACCAGTAGCTAGGGTCCAGGTGCTTATAATAAATATTAAAAAAAAAAAAAGTTTAAGTTCCCAAAAAGGAAACACTTTAGATCTGAACAGTGTATTTAGAATGTTAGGCATTTACCCAGGGCACAGCTGAGTGATGACTCCACTGAAGTTCATTGCTCTGGAGTAAAAATATTTTATTTTATTTTGTATTTTTGTTTGAGCATTTTCTAAAAGTAATTAAACTAAAACTATTTTTAACAATGAAGGTTCCATTTTTCTAACAGTTGATCAACTTTTGAAAACAACAAAAAACAAAAATTTGCTCTTCTATCTGTGCTAACCTGAGTTCACTTCCTGCAATTAAAAAAAAAAATTAAGCTGTAAATAGAGCATACAGGAGAAGTTGCAGAATGATTAACAGAAACCTCTTAATTGCTGAGGTGAACAAACAAAGCTGTCCAAGAAAAATCTTTCTATAATTGCCAACTCAAAAGATATTTAAAAGAAGAGTGAAGCATCATTACAGAAAATATAAAAAACTAGTAGGAACATTGATCTCAGGGTCAAGAGCCCTAGAGAACCAATCCAAAATATATTACAGAAAAAAGTAATTACCTAAAAGAGGATCCTTTCTTTTCATATATTTAAACTGAATGAAAAGGGAGTTATTAGAGTTGGAGTGAACTAGTAATAGGTAAATTCTTGGGAAATAATTTCAATATTCTTTCAGTATAGCTTCTTCAGGAATCATTGTCATGGAATCTATTTAAGTAGAGAACTAATAGATTGATTAATAATGTTTTGTGTACAATAATTCCTTTGAGAAAGAATAAATGAACAAAATCTGCTCCATCTGTTAGTCAATCAATCATAACAATAGCAATGTGTTTAAAATATAAACAAAATGTTAGAAAAAAACTGAATAATTATAGCTTTCTAGGATATTTTAAAATTCTTACCAAAATTAAATGATTTAATAGTGATATACCTCAGGAAGTAAATGCACTATTGGTTTGTTTCTATACATATTATATATATTTTTTCACTTTCAAATATATATTTATATATAATTGTAAGTATTTATACTGAAAGTATATATACATATATATATATATATATATTCAAAAATATACTTCCTCTAAGGATATATAAAATGCTAGAGAGAAGAAAGAAAACTTAGAGAGAAAGAAGACCTAGAGAGGTCAACCAGTTTTTCCCAATGGTATATTATATTCATTCAAAAATAAACAATGACTAATTATTAAGAAATCACAGCTGTACTTTTATAGAACTAAAAGTGTTGCAGTGATCAAAATAGAAAGATACTGTGATGAAACTTACTTTTTAGTGGAGAAAAAAGCTATATAAATGTTTTAAAATAATCCAACAGAGAACTAACAAATAGAACAGAGTATCAAAACAAACAAAATTGAATTTTGAAAATACCATTTAAGATACCATCAAAATATGAAAGTGTTAAGGATCTGTTTAGTAAAATGTATGCATATATATTTTAAATTTATTTTTAATTGCTTTCATATATAATTTTATATCATTTTATACCCTGAGTTTCTCCTACCACCATGTCACCTGTGAAGTCATCGTCATCTCCTGTGTTCATCCCTCCCCTGATTTCGCCCTCCCTTCTCCTCCCTTGTGGCATTGTTACTCAATAGAAATTACAATACCTAAATAAATGACAATGTAAATTATGCTGAAAGAAAAGAAAGCATACAACAAAATTTAGGAGAAAGCACAATTCTAGAGAACAGAGAGAGGCAGAAGTGACTGACTCATCCTTCAGTAAGGAAAAGATCACTGTTTTAGGTGGGCAATGGGAAAAACACTGTGATATGAGATCAGAGATACAGAAACTAATCACTCAGAATTTTATAGTTCCAGGTTATGGCCTGAACTTTATGCTAATTGTGAAAATGGAGAGTGGTGTTGTAGAGTGAATTGAGCAATTTTTGTTTGAGAAAAATCTTTTTTGAACTATGGAAACTAAATTGTCTGAGGAGAATGCAGCAGGGAGAACAATTGAGAAACTACTGCAGAAGAGCCAAATTGAGTCAGAATGGTAGGAATGGTGGATGGTGAGTGGTTTAGGAGGTCAGCTAATAGGACTGATGCTGGATGGGTGTAGAACGTGATAGAAAGAGAGAAATCACAGATGTTACTAAGCTTTTTGTCCTGAGCAACTTGGTAGCTCTAGTTGCTATTTGCTGAGTTCAGAACACAGAGCAGAGGTTTGTGTAGATAATTTGGTAGAGTGGTGTACAGTTGAGGGATTAGATTCCATCTTCCTTATGAGAAACCCCACCACTCTCAGAATAAAGTTCTGATACAGTGATAAAAGGCTCTTTCTGCCTCACCAGCCTCCAATTTAATTTGCCTCTAGGTTTGAAAACATTTTTTCTCTTCACTCCAAAGAAAAAAAGCATCATTAAGAGGATAACATTCTGAATTTTTGAACACCAGGAATAGTAGAAGCAAGCTGGCATCAACCAGTTGTAAGGATGGAAATGCTGACCCTTGCCCACTTGCCCTTCTA
Source organism: Uropsilus gracilis (assembly GCA_004024945.1). Lineage (NCBI taxonomy): Eukaryota > Metazoa > Chordata > Mammalia > Eulipotyphla > Talpidae > Uropsilus > Uropsilus gracilis. The sequence goes on from PVHY01009728.1 coordinate 5,516, forward strand.
CTACCTTGTTAACGCTGAAGAATGAATACGACTGCACTGTGCCAGATGGGAGGATGGTGATCTTTCAGACATGAATATACTGCATTCCTCATTTTTCTGACAAATTAAACCACTTTCCTTATACTCAAATCCTGTTTCCTTTTATGGGCTAAGGGAAATTGGGACCCATTTAATAATTGTTCCATTAAAAGATAATGTTGTGAAGAAGACTCAGGGTCTAGGTTGGAGGCCCGGGGGGGGGGGGGGGGTGTGTGTGAAAGAATTCACCAGATACAGACTGGAAAACAGAAAGAGTGGATTTATTGAAATACACTGCTGAGAGTAGTGGTAGGTGAGATGGGAACGGTCTGAGCAAAGAGAAAAATTTGGAGCTCCCTTTTATAAGCTGTTCAATGGGCTTTTCATGAGTGGGGAGTTGGTTTTGGGCTGATTAGGACAAGAATGTCTTGTCTTAGAAATTGACCTTTGACACAATCTGTCCGGGTTTTGAATGTTTCCACATTCACAATCAGTGTGATCCATATTTTGGCCTATATTCCATAGTAACCTTATCAATTCCCTTTACCTATTCAAACCTCCCAAACCTTCCTTCTGGGCAAGAGGTGGCAGCTTAGTTTCAACCTTATTAAAAGGTACCCCACAGGTAATATTTGTTTCTGTTTTTCTGTAACACTGGATACATTCCTGCATGCAATTTACATTCCCTGTTCTTCTTCTTCACCTTCTGCATCCACTTAAATTCCTAAGTCCCTACTGACAGAAATTATTCAAGGCATGTATTTTATGATTTAACACTTTTATCTCAATAACAAGAATGTCAAATAAATTACAAAGAGAAGGGCAAAAAGAGAAGCCCAAATTCCCAAAGGTTAAACCTGAAAGCAGTTCTAAATTTTCTTAAAAGATGGGACATTTCTGAATACTAAATTCTAAGTATATGGTCAAATCAAAAAACAGCTAGGAGGAATTAAATAGAGTTATTTTATTTCTTTGTTGATAATCCCTGTCAAAATTTTGTTTCACTATCAAATATTGAAACATGTACCCATTAACTGAACAAAAATAGTACAAATATCAGAAAAAGAAAAATGTTGTCACTCTAGTATACATCTGGCATGTCACAGGTATCAAGATCTCATTTAATAAGGTTAAAACTAAGCAACTATTTGTTGCCCAGCAAGCAAATTTGAGAGTCTTGAATACATAAGGGCATCAATAAGGTTGCTATTACCATATATATATACACTCACCTCCACAACCAGACAAACTGACCCAGCTCCAGGGATGCAGTGGTATGGCCAGGATATAGTCTGTGTCAAAGCACCCCAGACCAGACAGCCCAGTAGATGGCTGGTGCAATCTATGAAGCCATGTGTATACTTCGAGCTTGTTTCTTATCAGATTCTCATCTTTTGAAGCTGTAAATAGTACTACAATGTCACACAGGAAAGTAAGTTGAAAGAGGCAAATTTATTTAAGAAAGACCAAGAGGGCCGGGCATGGTGGTGCATGCCTGTAAAGCTGCAGCCTAAAAAGCCAGGGCCAGGGTCAGGGATCACAATTCAAGTCCTGCTGGGGGCACGTAGTGAGACCTAATTCCAAAAATATATAACTGGGCATGGTGGCGCATACCTGTAATTCCAGCACCTGGAAAGCTGAGGCTGAGGGTTGCTTGAGTCTGTGGTATCCCACACAACATGAGCCTTCATTTCCACAGACAAAAGTAGCTAGACAGATAGGACATAAAGAAGATAGAAAAGACACCCTGGACTAAGAAAGCCTAGGATGGGGGAAAGGAGATTACCAAGTGACTACCCCAGAAATCTTAATTTATAAATCTTCTTATGAGTATTGTAATTAATCCAGCAGTCTTTAATTGTGATTGACTGAAATCACAGAGAGGCAGTATTTCACTTATGTGGTTGCTCGAACTTGCCACCTGTCCTAGAATCTATTTAATTTTATGATAATATTTTTTCCATTTTTCTGTTACCTGATGTCCCAGGTGTTTGTACCAGGTGGTCCCCACCCCATGTGGTCATGATGCTTGAAGTTTATTTTTCCAGCGGTTCCTTATTTTTTTCATAGTTCTCTCTTGGAGGTATGCTTCCCTACCTAGTCTATCCCTAAGGGGTCAATAAGAACACATAGGAAAAGAGAGTATAAAGTATAAAAGAGAGTCTCAAATCCTTCTTCTCACAAATGTGTATCTCCTGTTTTGACCTACTCCCTTGGAGTGTATTTTGTTAAACCTGCTTTTCTGTTTTCCACTCCATCTCTGCTGCTTTCTTCCATTCCCTACCCATCCAGTTTTCACTTGGATATTACACCATCACAAAAGGAGCACACTAATATTTGTTAAAATGAACTCTATTTAGTTGTTATATATATATTAGTGGGGTTAAATCACTATTATCCATTATTTAATGTCATCAACAGCATCATCAAACTATAGAGATCAATTCACTGATTATTTGAGATTTTATACAAAGTGCCCTTATCTTCAAACAGATTGAAATCTGAGAAGGGTAGAAGAAACCCTTATGTTTCACGTCTTTCTTTAAACTCTCTATGAGAAAAAAGCCTAACTTTAATGTTTACAAATCATGACTGTAGATCAGGGATTGATCCCCCTCCCCCACCTTTCTTCTTCTTGAAAGGGTTAGGAGATAAATATTTTAAACATCATAGACCATATAGTTTCTATTGCAACTACTAAAATCTGCATTGTAGCAAGAAAATGGTCATGGACAATTAACAAATTAATGTGACTGCTTTTCACTATATTTACAAGGTTAAACTTAGCCTGAGGATTGTTGGTTGACCATTTTTCTAAGAAAATTATTTTGCTTTTTTCAAAATTCTACTTCTTTGGGTTTGCTCCATAGATTTTAAAGTTTATGCAATTTAGGGCAACTTAGGAAATTTGCGTGAAAATATGGGGCTCATGTAAATAATATCTGTATCAGTCTTATAGATACTTATTCCCATTTTTATAGAAAAGCTATAAAGAACACAGAGCAGTCAGAATAAGTGTTCTTTTAATAGAGACCTTTTAATTTTTCTTTACATGCTAATAGTTTATTTTCTTGTTCTTAAAAATTGATGGTTGAGAAAGAAATATGTATATAAAAAGAAATAAAAAGTTTGAATATTGGGTATAGGAGGAAGCAAGTAAAAATATCTCAGGATTGTTTTTACTTTTTTACACATAATTCTGGGGTTAAGTAACTTTGGACCAAACAGAAGTATGATAAATTTCATCAGATCAAATAGGCATCTCTGTGTTTCATTCAATGTTTTTAAATTTTTTATTGAAGTTTTACTGATGTGTACCATTATACAGATTTCAGGCATATGTTATGAATCAATATTCGAGTAAAGAGTTTCTATTCTTCACCATTCATCTCTTATACCCTTATTACTCAACCTCCCTTTATATTCTTCCTCTGGTAGGGACTATGTGTTCTTATAGACTAGTAGACTGATTTTATCTTGCTAATTGCCTCCCCCCTTTATCATTCACATGAGTGAATTGTATTGTGCTTTTCTTTTTTCCATGACTAATTTTATATGGCGAAATACCCTTTAGGTCAATCCCTACTGAAATTCTGTATGACATAATTTCATCTTTTTTTGATCACTTAATAGTATCTCATTGTGCTTATATGCATGCATGTGTGTGTGTGTGTGTGTGTGTACCATGTCTTTATTTTATTTAATCATCTGTCAGTGGACCTTACGTTGTTTTCCTATCTTGACTATTGCGAATGATGCTTTGAAACATGATGATGCATGTATCTCTTTGAATTTAAGGCTGTAGATTTTTTGATAAATAATGAGAAGTGAAATAGCTGAGTCACATGCTATTATTTTTTTGAGGAATTAACACATTGTTTTCCATATGATTACACTAATTTATGTTCCTAACAACAGCATGCAAGGATTTTTTTCTCTCTCAACATCTTTACTATCATTTGTTCTTTGTTTTCTTTTTTTAAATAATCATTTGAACAGTGGGAAAAGTTGTGTCATTATGGTTTTGATTTATTTTCTGAAAAGGAGATAATGACATTTTCATATAGCCATTGACAATCTCTGTCTTCTTTGGAGAAGTTGGCCTTCAAGTCTTTTGTCCACTTTTTAGTGGAGATATCCATTCTTCTGTGTTGAGTTTTATGAGTTCTTAATACAATTTGGATATTAGGCCCTTGTCTAACATGTGATGTGTAAGTATTTTCTCCCATTCAATAGGTTGTCTCTTTTAATCATTGTTTCTTTCACTCTACGGAAGATTTTTAGTTTAATGTTATTCCTTTCATTTACTTTTGCTTTTTTTCCCCTTTGCAAATAGATTCCAAAAGTCATTTCTAAAGCTAACTAAAGAGATTTAATTACTTTGCTTTTGTATGTGTTTATGGTTTCAATACTTATATTTATGTCTTTCTTCCATTTTTGAATTAAATTTTGTTATGACTTCAGTGATCTAGTTTAATTCTTTTGCATATGGTTCCCCAATTTTTCAAATATCAGTTATCAAAGTTCTGTGTCTTCATTATAAGTTCTTGCTAGTCAAGCATCATATTTTTCACCATAAATATATTAAAGAATATGACAAAGTGACAAAAGTTGTGAAAAGATGTGCTTTGCTTAAAGCAACAAGAGCAAACAAAAACTCAGAATAACCTCTATCAAGTATGGGGAAGTTCTAATGACTCAGATTGAAGATTAATCATAGAAATAAACCTTTTTCAGCATCATAATCATCAGAACTGATGCAAATGAATCTTTCCCAATATATAAAAATGGAATGAGTCAGACTACGATGTTAAATTTATGGTTACTTCTGCATAGTTTAAGTGATTCAAGAATCATTACTATACAAAAGAAGAAAAAGAAAACTATGAAACATCATTAAAATAAATTAAAGAAGATCCGAATAAAAGTAAAGATATGTTGTATTTATGGATCAGAAGAAACAAGATTGTCAGAATGGTGATTCTACTTAAAGCAATATACAGATTGAATTCAATTACTATAAAAATTACAGTAATATTCTTTACAGAAATAGAACAAAAATTCTAAAATATTTATGGAACCACAGAAGACCTCAAATATAATAAGCTTGAGGAAAAAGAAGCAAAATATTTGAAGTATCATGCTCCCTTACTTCGCATACTACACTACAAAACTGCAGTAATTAAAGCATGGCAATGGAATGAAAACAAGACACAAAGGTTAATGTAAATATGCAGAAATAAAATCACATGTATATGGACAAATAAATGACAAAGGAGCCAACAGCATGTATTGGAGAAAGGAAAGTCTTCTCAATAAATTGTACTGGGCAAACTGGACAAGCACATGCAGAAGAATGAAGCTGTATCAGTATCTTGCACTATATACTCAAAGATTTCAAAATATACTAAAGTCTTGAACTTGAAATCATAAAATATACACAGAAGAAAACAGATTAACAAAAACTCTTTTATATCAGTCTTAATGATTTGTTTATTGATGTCTCCAACAATTAAAGTAGTGAAAGAAAATATAAACCAAATGGAACAATAATGAATGAATTTCTGCATAGTGAAATAAACCAACTTGTAAACAAAAAGAAAGTCTATAGAATTGGAGACAATATATACAAACCATATATCTGACAAAGAGCTAATATCTAAATATATATAATATTGGCACAATTCCACAACAGCAGCCAAAATCACCCAACCCTAGCTTTAAACATCTGCTCAATCAATTTTATTCAGTAAAATTACTGTTTTAAAAAGAAGCATAATGCAAATTTATGTGAAGAAACTTTGTTCCTGTAATTTTCCTTAATATTCTATAATAATTTTACATTGAATTTGCTGAAATTACCTTATTAGATCTACATGTAAATCTCACAGACATTGAAGCAGATTAAATATCTAGAAATAAGACTAACAAGGGAAGTGAATTGTCTCTATAATAAAAATTATAAGACTGAAAGAAATAAAAACTACAAACCAATGGAAAGATAATAATTGCCCATGGATTGGAAGAGATAGCATTGTTAAAATGGCTATCTTAACCAAGATATATACAAATTAAGTGTAATCCCTATGAAAGTTTTAATCATAGTCTTCAAAGAAATTTGAATTATGGAAAACACAGATATTTATGCAATCGGATAGCTAAAGCAATTCTAAAATAAAAATATGTCACATACTCCCAGATTTCATGCTGTATAAAAAAGATATGGTTTTCAAGCCAGTATTATTGTATGAAAAATAGATGTCAATAGAATAGAACTGAGAGTCTATGAATAAACCTACTCTTACAGAGACAATTAATTTATAATATACAAACCAGGAGTATACAATGCAGATAGAAAATTTTATTCAAGAAATGATGTTGGAAAAACTGGATCTCCACATAAAAAACAATGAAACTATACTACTGCATATAGAAAAATTAGCTCAAAATCAATTGAGAGTTGAATGTAAGGCCCAGAATGATAAAATATATAAAAGAGAAACTTCGGCAAAACACTGCATGACATTGTTTCCATGATTTCTCTGTGAGTTTATCACTAACAGCAAAAGAAACAAAGGAAAGTATGAACAGATGGGACTGAAGGCAGAACCCCAATATGGGCAGTATTGAAATTTAGATATTGATGCCATCAGCTGTGCCTGAAAAATGACAGTGTGAACAGGATAAGGATGTTTTACTTTGTTACAAAGTTTGGGTGTGGAAGAAAAAAATGTATGATGTAGAGAGTGTGTAGAGGGAAACTGGTGCTTTCAATGTGTGTGTGTGTGTGTGTGTGTGTGTGTGTGTGTGTGTGTGTGTGTGTGTGCATGAGGGAGGAGGGGAGGAGGGAGAAAGAGAGAGAGACTTTTGGGGAGAGGAGAGACATTAGAATGGCAGACAGGTAGAGAGTAGCCCAAATGACCTGGCTGGGTAGAAGCCCCCTTGGAAGAGTGAGCTCTGGTGACAAGGAGCCATGGTGGTCAGGAGAAGAGTGGCCGGTGTGGAGAGTATGGCATCACAGTAATGTGGCATAGTGAGCTGGTACCTGGAGACAACCATGGATTGGGAAAGCTGAGTTGGGATCAGCATTTTGTTAAAGAAGTTTGAAGCACCTTGGAGAGGCAAAACAGGTAGGTACACCGGAGAAATAGCAAAGAGACATGGCTCGAGAAAGACTGGATTTTGCAAAGTGCCTGCCTCTCAGGTTTGGAGGGGTAAAGAAGCACCATCATGGACATGGGTCTCTGGAAACTTTGGGACTGAAATTAGTGACTGGGATAAGATAACTGGCCACCTGTGACTTTATGGACATTTTGTTTTCCCTGTTTATTCCCTTGTAAATAAACTCTATTGCCAAATTGCATTTTGACTGGCAACTGCCAGACGTGGGTGGTACAAACCTGAGGGAAGCTGAACGGCAGAATTCGCATTTTAAATGTGGCTTGTTGTTTGGAGGCTTCTTCCCCTTTTTGACCCAATTTCAGGACTACATCAAACTCAAAGTTTTCTGCATATCAAATAAATTCTCATTAAAAATTATGTTTTCATATATCTACATATGCATATGTAGATATAAAATATACATATTTATAAAGATATAAATATTTATGTCTACTTCTCAAAAGATTTACAGTTGGTCAAAGTCATGAAAAAATGCTTTGCATTTATCATTAGGTTAATGCAAATCACAACCATGAGCTATCACACCTATGAGAATTGTCCATACAAAGAAAAAATCTAGAAACAAAACTAGCAAAAATGTGAAGAAAAAAAATAACTGCTACATGCTTTTGGTGGAAACGCTGACTGTTCCAGTTCCTAAGGAAAATTATATAGATATTTTTGAAATATTGAAAAAACTGAAAACAGATCTACCTCATGATCCAGCAATTCTACTCTTAGACATCTATCTATAGAATACATAAACTCTAATATGAAGGAACAAAAAATCATCCTTATGTTCATTGTAGTAATATTTACAATAACCAAGCTATGGAAGCAACTTAAGGGGCCAACAGCTGAAGAGTCAATTAAGAAGTGGCATACAAACATACATATATGTATACATGTATATAAACATATGTATACAACATAATAGTACTCAGGTATAAAAAACAGATTAAATCTTGCTATTTGCAATAGTATGTAATATGGCTTGACACTAAGGGTATTATGACTAACAAAATTAGAAGGCAAATTTCAAATGATTTCAATTATATGCATAATATAAAGAACCAAAATAAGGCCTAAGAGACTAAACTAAATAAAATCTAGAAAATTCACAACTGAAAGGAAACTATGATAAGGTTTGAGTGGGGATGAGGCGCAAATAGGTGGAAGTCAAATATATCACAATGGGAGTTTATGTGTGTTTTGGTGATGGGCATGGAATGGTGACACACATCTGCAGAGATATGTGCCAGTACTACTGATTCATACACAGTTTTTAAATTAACATTGTCTCAAGAAAAAAGAATATAGTCTTTTTATGATGAAAAGATGTCCTCTATTATTTCAGAGTATAATAATACATCTATCACAGAAAAGAAAGTCCAATTCAATGTGAGCATGTAAATTAAAATATTATATAAAGTATAGTCCATTACATAAAGCATTGATATCACTATAAATTTACAAAGTCCTGAAGATTTAAATAAATTTGAATTTATTTGATATTGGATATAGCCATATCAAATCATCTGTATTCATTGAGCATTTAAAATGTGTTAGGATAAGAAACAATGGAACTCAACAATTAAAGATCTCAATAATTTAAATATTAGCCCTAAGATTAGTTATGTTGTGTAGATATTAATAGAAAACCAGGCTTTTCTGGGACATGTTTGTAACAGGAATTTTCTCTGAGGTTAAGTACATGTATCCCTCAAATGTGCCAGAAGTATTTAACACTCTAATTTTACTTTTTGTTTTAAAATATTTTTTAGAATTACAAAAACTATCATATGAGTTAGCATATACCACAAACATTTGTGCCATACTACTCACCAAGGTGGTAGCTAACCTTATCATCTGAGATATTTTATGTAATACATGTCAGCTATAGATATACATATATACACATGTATACATTTTGCTCTTTTAAAGTAAGGTTTGATGCATGTGAGCATGACTGAAACATACCTTGCCTTAAACTGTTTGTATAATGATTGGAATGAAAATAGTCACACATAATTTTAGTACAAGGAGTTACATACAAAGTGTTTATTTGAAATGTAAAATACCACTGAATTGCAAGGAGGGAAGTAAAACCATTATCCAAGGAGACATGAACCTGGGCAAATTTCACAGAAGACCTGACTTTCAATGGCACCAGAACCCTTGATGACTTAAACAAAAGGCAGAAAAATGTGTCTGAATCAAATGGCCTAAAAGGGCTTATTATAACTGCATAGTAGCTGTGTGAATGGAGACCATTACAGTGACCACAGACTGGAAAAGCTAATGATTAGTTGAAACCAAATGGTTTAAAGCCTCAAACAACATGCTGAAGAGTATGTAATCTCTGCAGGAAATGGGACACAAAGCAGGTTTTACATAGTACTTTTAAATGCCACGAGAATGTTCATGTCTAGTAAGTACAATTTTAGGGGCATAAAGAAATCTTAGTGGAAGTGGAAAAGTTTAGCAAAAATGATTTCAGATATGTTGTTTTTAATTTTTAAAAAAATCACAAAATAGCATAAGCTTATCTATAGGAAAAGGTACAGTAAGTTGTGACCAATTAGCTTAATGGAATATTATATTTCTAATTTTAAATTAACATTATTTTGAAACAAATTTTAAATTAGAATAATTTTGAAATGAAAAAATTATGGTGCCTCTTAAAAAAAAGGAGGATTTTTTTTGGAAGAGAAATTAATGGAGTGAAAAATAAACAATATTGAACTAAAATATTGTGTAAAATGATTCCTATTTTGTAATTTATTTACATGAATATAAATTCTAAATATTATACTGATAAGTTAATGTCAATATTATCTATTTATGCCTTGTGTGATTATCAGTAAGCATTATTATTCTTTTGGAATAGTTGCATATTTTAAATTATTTGCAAATTATAAATTTATGTGATAAAAAGCTAATTTTGTAAATTAAAGAGAATGTCACCTAAGCTGAATAAAATAACTGACATAAATTCTTTGGGGAATTGTATAATACTTAGAGGGAATAGAGAAATCAATGATGATACAGAAATTTTAAGCACAATTCTCAGGGATAAAGGGACTTCATTATGTGAGATGGCAATAAAAAAAATAAAAGCAAGACATTTAGCAGAAAATTGTAAATTTGGTGTTATCTCAGAATTAAGGAGGAAAATGTATGTGTAAATGTTTATAACAAATTGGAAATACTTCTTAGTGTACAAGACAGACAGAGCTTGTTGAAAAACTGCTTCAGTAATAACAAGTTTGCAGGAGCATGACCTATAGTTACGCCAGTTTGAGTTAGTCACTGGAACTGGAACCTGCTATTGCCATTCAGAATCATCCTCCTCTTTGCGAGTACTACCTTTTGATCATCTTAAATGAAATTGTTAGAAATTTGATAAAGAAATACAAAGAGCTGCTTAACTTTGCAAATGATATTTGAAAAATTCTTCTATTATATCATCAGTAATCAGGATTGGGAATAATGTTTTCTAAGTTTGATGAATTCATAACCAAAATACACCACCTCAATAGAGCATGAGATCCAATTTTGTATACTGAGAGAACCATGGGGGTTAAATATGGTTTATTTAGGTTATAGTTAAACGTGTGTTCTTGACAACATTAAAATTTCAGGAATTATTATTCAAATAAATTATTGTATACTTCTAAAGCTACCTTTTAAAAGTAGTGCTACTTATTCCCTTATTATAAAGCATTCTAATTAAAAATATAATAAACAAAAAATCATATTTATTTTTTGTAGAACTTATCTAAATAAGAGTAGATATTGATTAAGATAAGACTAAAGCAAGGTCCATAATTTTAAAAAAAATTCAACTTAACATGTCATTCAATATATTGCTTGACCATTAGCTACTATATAAATCATGACTAAAGTTACCAAAAGAACAGTAGCTATCTTAACAACTCTTAATCAACAATTTTGATCACAGTCTGTGTTAGGTTCTACTGGTACCTCAAATCAAATATGCTATGAATCATAATGAAGAGATACATTTATTTTGACTTGTCCTTCAGAGATCTTTGTCCTCTCTTTTGTTCAGTATCATAAATAATGTCACCACCAATACTTAGGAACTTAGGCTTATAAACCTCTTTATCATTTTTGACTCTCTCTTCATCATCTTTAGTATTGATGACTAAAAAAAATTCTTGTTAAATTGGTGTTTAATACAATTTCTTGTCCAATTGGTGTCTATTATTTCTCTGTTTCCATTGTGATTTTTTTTGCCTCAACTTTTAAATTTGCACACATTAGATTGCCACTAGATAAATACTTGAACATCTTCTCTACTTTTATTAACAACTTGGTGATCACATCTTGGTTTTGTTACAAGCAGGAGAGTTGGAAACATCCTTGAGGTCTTGCTGAAGATAATCTAAATCCAATCAAGGATCTAGGGTGTGCATCCAATTGTTAAACTGATGAGCCCTTAAAAAGTAATCAGATCACACTATAGAATGGGCACCCTGAGGGTGGATTTAAACCAGGATCCCAGAGAGAGAAAGGGAAAAAAAAAATAATGAAGAAATCAGTGGGATCTCAAAAGAGCTTACACACAAAACCACTACAACTTCTGAGAGAACAGTTCCAGCCCCAAGGGAGAAGAGAACTCTATTCTTGGTTTCAGGAGAAGGAAAGGAGACCAGCAGCCCATCCAGAAGTTAACTGACTGCTGAGGAAGAGAAGCTGAGACCTTCCAGAGACTGGGCCTCAGGTACTGTCTCTGACATTGCCTGATGAGAACACCAAAGGCCCTGGGCATGCTGTCTATAACCATTTGTGGTATACTCATGCGAATATTCCTGTGCATCCTTGTTTACCTCAACATGCCTGGCAATAGCTTATATGCACTCCACTTGACAGTTGTACACTGAATGGGTGAGGTAGCTAACCCCTTTGCTACATAAATATCTGGTTTCCTTGTGAAATCAACCTCATGGTTGTTAAATCCCAAGGTATCTTGCAATTGTGTATGTGGGTGGAAGATCCCACAGTGACCTGTGACCTGTATGGGCACTGTCCCCTTCATTCAGCTATAGCCCTATTGTACTTGTATTTGTCTCCTTGTTTAGTTTTGGGGTGCCCTGTGTGTGTGCACCTGCTTTCAGTTGCACCCATTTTAAATATAAAACTGACCATAAAGTTTTATTTTCATTCTAAGTTCTCTCTGAAAAACCACTTATGTCACTTTTGGTCTTCATGGCATTTTCATTTATATGTTAACTATCGTACATGTCATATGTCTATATGGAAATGTTTTGTACCATGTTAGCCCATGCTAAAAAATATCCACTTATTTTTCATCTTGGTATCTGGCAGGTTCCTTTCTTGAAATACTTAGAAAACCCCTCTCTCCACATGGCACAATCCACTAGGAATTATTCAAAATAATATTGCATAAATTGTGCAAAAGTTAACATAATCATCTAAGGTTATTCATCATTTTCTCTAGTGTGTGTTATTTCAACAGACACAAAATTAGTTTTTCTGTTACTAGGCTAGAGGTCATCCCTTTTTTGTGGAAAGATAAGCACAGGGTTTTAGTCAAAAGGGAAGACAAACTAAAAGAACCTAAGAGTCCACAACCACCGGAGTGTCTTAAACAGAAAAGAACCACCACTTCTGCTCCTCAGGGAGTTGCATGGGTTTTACCTCAGTCCTAGTGCAGTTCAGTCCAAAGCCACCAGTTTGTGTTCTTGTTTTCTGCTCTCAGTGGTTGCAACTGGCATGGAGTCAATTTCCAACACAACACAATGTCCAACTCGGACCTCTCTTCCCCCTCTCCACTACTCCCCCCCCACTTTCAACCAACTCCTGGCCTACAAGGACAGGAACACTAGGAGGTCCGAAAGATTCTATAATTCTTGGGTCCTTTACTTTCTGAAGTAGAAAGTGCCAGCTCCTGATTCCACTTCAGATTCTAAAAGCCAGATCAACTCTCCTCTCAAAACTAGATCAGATCTTCTTCAAAAGCCATTTCCAATTTCCTTCTAAAACCTGAATAGATGATATCCTGATGAAGGGATATCAACCACATTCTGATGTGGTCCAGCTATGGCTCTCCATGTGGGCCATGGAACAACAGGCACTGGAGTTAAATTAGCATAATATTGGCCAAGTCATATTTGAGATTTACAATATCAAGGTAAAAGAAGGAAATAACCTGGTTGCATTCTACTACTAAACTGGCACTTTTACAAACCCAGTTACCATAGAAATCTTTCAAAATATATACTAAAAATATTGGCAATTAGTTCCTAACTCCCCAGTGACTTTTCAGCCCACCAGGATTCTAAATATCACTGTTATCACCTAGAACCACAGGTTGCTAATTCTGTTCTGGGTTCTCTTGCTCATCCTCCTCTAGCCACACTGATCTGCCTACTGTCCCTCAGTTATGCTATGTAAATCCCAGTTTCTGCCAATGTAACTGTAATGTACATTCTTCAGTAACCATATAATTCTTATCTCACCTTTGTCAGGTCTACTCAGAGTACTAGTATCATGAGTTGCATACTGTTTCTTTTTTCTTCCTCTTAAGAGGTATCATTATCTATAGTTGTTCAGTTGATTATTTTTTTTTTCTATTCAGAATGCAAGGACATATGGAATATTTTTTTCTGGTGTATTCTGACAGTCAACCTGACATCTGAGACTGAGTTGGGTGCTTAATAAATATGTATCTAGTAAAAAATAAATGAAGGAATAATTTCAAAATTAAATTTACTAATTCATCTCCCACTTTTTTTCATTACATATTTTTTCAATAAAAAGTCATATGATATAGAATAGCCAAAAGTCAAGAAAAAGGACAAGGTATTATCAATACCAAGAACTACTTAATGTAATTACCAATATCTGTTAGATACTAGAAAGATATATTTCTAGTAGGCATTTTAATATTGATTTTATTTTACTGTTACATTATTTTAGCAATATAACATTCAGAATGGGGTCAAACTTTAACAATCTTTTAATATATGTCTTTAATCTTATTCCATAATTGAATTTTTTCCTGAAATAATTTAATTTCCCTCCTTTACTAGTTTATAAAATAAGTAAGACAATAGAGAAATGCAAATAATATATTGAAATTGTAATTGTATTTTAACAATACTCAATGACAAAGATGTTGATGACTCTGAAGAATAATTCTTGGTTAATATGCAATATCATGATGTAATTATAGCCTTCATCCATTGTCGCACAGAAGATTAAAATTTGGGTTTCCAAATAGATCATGAGCATATTATAATGTGAGAGTATGGACTACCTAGAAGTTGAGTGTCAGGTTGGTATACAAAATTGGTGTAATGCAGAAGACTAAGAGACCTCCTATCTCTGAATTAGTGGAGTAGAATTTCCTTAGGGTAAAAAACTACAATTCAAACAATTCACATTGCTCCACTCTCAGAGATACTAAATTTTCAAATCTATAGTTGAACATCAATCTGGGGTTCTAACAAGAAACTAGGTTGTGCTGGGTGGTAGGAACTCTGAAGCTTTAAGAAAGACATAGTAAGGAGAAACTGTATTATGTTGATGTATGAATTTTTCATTTCTAGTTGTTAATGCTTTACTTATGCTTTATTTGTCTTGGTATTTTAAATTTACTGACATGATTCAAAGACTTTAAGAAACTGCATCAAGGACCTCCACTTCCTCAACTTTGCCTCCTTAATCTCCTTGAAATGAGTAGCAAGGTTAATCTTTTGCCTTCAAACTTATTTGTGTAGAGTGTAGATAATAAAATTGTGTCTAGCACTGGCTACTTTAGCCTTAGGCTACTCAGTAGCAATCTATAACTATTTCTTAGATGACTGTGTCCGTTTCTCTCCATTCCATGGAAAATATCATAAGGCGTTTGCAAAGGATGTATTTTCTTTGAAGCTGAAAAAGCTACAGCAGTTAAAATATGGGTAAAATCCTGTCTTGGAAGAATTCATATACTATTTCAAGTTCAATATCAAATACAGCTTCTCCATAGCTGGAACTTTTAATATAATTAACTATGGCTCAACTTGTGCTACATTTTAGTAAGACTTATTTTTTAATAAAAAAGAAATCACTTGCAGCCCCCCAATAATATATCTTTATGCTAATACTTCGCATATTTGCATTTTCCCTTTTAGCATTCATCTATTTGAGACTGAAATTCTACATACTTTAGGAATAACTAAATTCAAAGTACTCCTTAAATAGAATTTTAATATTTTTTTATATTTGATTAGATTACATATAATAAAATTTAAAATCATGGGCAAACTAATTTACTTGGTAATCAGTAGTAAATAGTTATAACTATATAATGGTTTATAAGTTCATAAGTTTTATTAATATATATAATCTAAGCCAAATGAGTTTTGAAATATTTGAAAATTTGTCAATAACCATATGCTAAGTACTTATAGCTGCTATTTTTGTGTTCTTTAGTATGGTATATTATAAATGCTCTTGGAAAGTATCTAAGATTAGCAGCTATTAACACAATCAAAACAAGATCAATTAAAAGAGGAAAATATCCAATAAGGGCCAAATATGAAGTGTAGAGAAATGATAAGTATTAATTATCTAAATGTGAGGTATTTTTATTTGTAAAGTCAATGTCAATTCAACAAGTAACAGTGGACACAGAATAGGAAGAATGGTCCCCCCAAATATGACATAGCACGACCTAATTGTCAAAGATGAAACAAAAGAAGAGAGGTAGAAATAAAAGATATCACATTGAAAGTGGTTCTGATCTGATCGACCCTTCCCGGATCGTGCGCGTGGAAGACCCTGCTTCTAGCTTCCTCCAGGGTGGGGGCGGTGAGTTCCCAGCTGTGAGACGAGAGGGACATCTAGTGCCTCCCACAGTTGGTGGGGCTACTCAAGGAAACTTTGGCTGTAGGTGAGACTTCTGGGGCTCTCCCAGGCATCTGATCGACCCTTCCCGGATCACGCACATGGAAGACCCTGCTCCGGGCTCCCCCCAGGGTGGGGGCGGAGAGATCCCAGCTGTGAGATGAGAGGGACGTCTAGCGCCTCCCACAGTCAGCGGGGCTACTCAAGGAAACTTTGACTGTAGGTGAGACTTCTGGGGGTGCCGGCGCCTATTCTGAGCGCAGATAGAAATCTCAACAAGAATTAAAATACCAGATAGAGAGTACAAAAGCAAAGGAAAGAACACATAGCCCACAAACAAAGGGAAGGAATCAAAACCCCAAAACAGCCAACAGAAGCAAGAGAATATCCCAGCACAAAAGGCAGAAATCACTATGGACTAATATTCTTCAACATGCCAACCAATACTCAAGCAGTTGTTGCACAATATGTGGAGCAAACCCGAAGAGAAAACACAGGAAGGAAGAAATATACAAATATTCGAATGAGCCCAAAGGGACAATATCCATCTCCAAAGGACAGACTATAGAAACCAACATAGATGAAATCGAAGAAATGCCCTTTATGTCAGATAAAGAATTTAGACACATAATGATAAAAACAATCAATGAGTTAAGAGGAGAAGTAGAAAAATATAAAAAGGAACTTAGCAAAATGAACATCATCATTGGCGAACAGAAGAACGAGATTGAAACCCTAAATAAGAAAATGAAGGAGATGCAGCTATAAGAGGAGCAATAGAAGACATCAAAAATACTGGGAAAAGCCATGAAAGCAGACCAGAAGAAATTGAAGAATGAATTAGTACACTAGAGGACACAGAAGTAGAGAGAACTAAGAGAGAAAAAGAGAGTGATAAACAAAATAAGAAGATAGTGGAAAAAATCAGAGATCTATCAGATACTTTAAAGAAAGAAAATATAAGAGTAATCAGAATCCCAGAAGGAGAAGAGAAAGACACAGGAAATGATAGGCTTTGTAAAGCAATAATAGAAGAGAACTTCCCAAACTTGAAGAATGAAATAAAAATAGACATACAGGAAGCAAAAAGAACACCAAACTACTTCAATGAAAGAAAAACCACAGCAAGACACATAATTGTAAAACTCCCAAAAATTCAAGATAAAGAAAAAATAATGAGGATGACTAGAGAGAGGAAACAGATAACCTACAAAGGAAAACCCATTAGACGGACCTCAGATTTCTCCGAAGAGACACTCCAAGCAAGAAGAGAATGGAGCCTCATATTCAAAAAACTCCAAGATAAAAAGTGCCAGCCAAGAATACTCTACCCTGCAAAGCTATCCTTCCTGCATGAAGGAAAAATTAGAACTTTCTCAGACAAACAAAGTCTCCAAAAATTTGCTACCATCAAACCCCCACTCCAAGAAATATTGGAAGAAACTCTAGGACCAAACTCTCAGATGAATAAATAGAACATACATAAAGGAAAACCAAAGCAGAACCTCAAAATGATCTCTAGAAAACCAATACTAGAATCCCACACATCAATAGTCACTCTAAATGTCAATGGTCTAAACTCATCAATCAAAAGATGCAGAGTTGCAGACTGGATCAAAAGAGGGAACCCAACATTCTGTTGTCTCCAGGAAACACATATAATCCCTAAAGATAAGCATAGACTGAAAGTGAAAGGATGGAGAACAATTCTACAAGCAAACGGTCCCCCAAAAAAGGCAGGGGTAGCCATTCTTATAGGAGATAAAGCAGATTTCATAATAAAAAAAGTGACAAAGGATAAAGACGGACACTACCTAATGGTACGTGGTTCAACCAACCAAAAAGACTTAACAATTATCAACATATATTCACCAAATGAGAGATCACCAAGATTCATAAGACAGCTACTAGCAGAACTGAAAACAAATATTGATGAAAACACATATATTGTAGGAGACTTTACCACTCCACTCTCGCCAAAAGACAAATCAGTAAAACAAAAGCTAAAGCCAAAAGACAAATCAGTAAAACAAAAATGGAATACACCTTCTTTTCAAATGCACATGAATCCTTCTCTAAAATTGACCACATATTAGAACACAAGGAAAACCTGAACAAATACACAAAAATCAAAATTATACCAACTTTTTTCTCTGATCATAAAAGCGTTAAACTACAAATTAACAATGAAGAGAAAGCAAGACAAATATCCAATACATGGAGACTGAACAATATACTACTAAATGAAGAATGGGTAACGGAAGAAATTAAAGAAGAAATTAAAACCTATTTCAAAACAAATGACAAAGAAGACACAACATTCCAAAATGTCTGGGACTCAGCAAAAGCATATGAAAGAGGAAGGTTCATAGCAATACAGGCCCATATCAAAACCAAGAAAATATCCAAAGAAAAAACCTCATATCCCAACTCGAAAAATTAGAAAAAGAACAACAAGAAAAGCCAAAGCCCAGAAGAAAACAAGAAATAATAAAAATAAAAGAAGAAATAAATAACATAGAGAACAAAAAGACTATCCAGAAGACCAACAAAACTAAGAGCTGGTTCTTTGAAAAAATAAATAAAATTGACAAGCCCCTCGCAAAGCTCACAAAGAAAAGAAGAGAAAAGATCCAAATAAATAGAATCACAAATGAGAAAGGAGAAATCACCACAGACACAAAAGAAATACAAAGGATAATCAGAGACTACTATGAACATCTATATGGAAACAGATACAACAATCTGGATGAGATGGACAAATTCCTGGAAAAATACAACTACCCAAAATTGAACAAAGAAGAAATAGAGAGTCTAAACAATCCAATCACAAGCAGTGAAATTGAAGCAATCATAAAAACTCTCCCTAAAAACAAGAGCCCAGGACCACATGGTTTTACAAATGAATTCTACATAACATTCAAAGAGGAAATAACACCTATACTATTAAAACTCTTCCAAAAAATTGAGAAAGAAGGGAAGCTCTCAAACACATTCTACAAAGCAAACATCACGCTCATACCAAAACCAAACAAGGACAGCACCAAGAAAGAAAGCTATAGACCAATTTCCCTAATGAACACAGATACAAATATTTTAAAGAAAATACTAGCAAATTGAATCCAATGATGCATAAAAAGCATTATTCACCATGACCAAGTGGGATTTATCCCAGGGGCACAAGGATGGTTCAACATCCGGATATCAATTAACATAATCCACCATATCAATAAGAAAAACAAAAATCATATGATCATATCAATTGATGCAGAGAAAGCATTTGACAAAGTCTAGCACCCATTTATGATAAAAGTCCTTGAAAAACTGGGGATCAAAGGAACCTCCTTTAACATAATAAAAGCCATCTATGACAAACCTACAGCAAACATCATCTTAAATGGGGAAAAATTAAAATCATTCCAGTTGAGATCTGGAAATAGGCAAGGATGCCCACTCTCTCCATTACTTTTTAACATTGTATTGGAAGTCCTAGCCAGGGCAATAAGGCAAGAGAAATATATAAAAGGGATACAAATAGGAAAAGAGGAACTGAAACTATCATTATATGCAGATGATATGATTCTATATGTAGAGAACCCAAAAAAATCCACAGAAAAACTTCTTGAAATAATTAACCAGTTCAGTAAGGTTGCCAGCTACAAAATCAACACACAGAAATCAGTAGCCTTCCTATATGCAAAAAGCCTAGCAGAAGAAGAAGAAATTTAAAAAGTCATCCCATTTACTATCGCACCAAAAACAATTAAATACCTGGGAATAAACCTAACAAAACACATAAAAGAACTATACAAAGAAAACTTTAAAATGTTACTAAAAGAGATAGAAGAAGACACAAGGAAATGGAAAAACATTCCTTGCTCATGGATGGGAAGAATTAACATCATCAAAATGGCCATCCTACCAAAAGCAATCTACAGATTCATGCAATCCCCTTAAAAATTCCAATGACATTCTTTAAAGAGATAGAACAAAAATTCATATGGAATAACAAAAGACCTCGAATATCCAAAAACCTCCTCTCCAAAAAAAAAGAGAATAGAGGACTAACTATTCCAGACTTCAATCTATACTACAAAGCCATAATACTTAAAACGGCATGGTACTCGTACAACAACCAACAATCAGACCAATGGAACAGAATTGAGAGTCTGGAAATAAAGCCACACACTTATAGCCAATTAATCTTTGACAAAGGAGGGAAAAATTTAAATTGGAACAAAGATAGCCTCTTCAATAAATGTTGCTAGGAAAACTGACTAAGACATGCAAAAAAATGGACCAATATATCTCTCTCACACCATGTACAAAAATTAATTCAAAATGGATAAAAGACTTAGATATCAGACCTGAAACCATAAAATACATAGAGGAAAACTTGGGCAAAACCCTCCATGAAGTACAATTCAGAAATCCCTTTCTGGAATCATCTGCAGAAGGCAAAAAAATGAAGGAAAACATAGACAGATGGGACTTCATCAAACTAAAAAGCTTTTGTACAGCAAAAGAGACAAAAGAAAAAACTAAAAGAAGCCCAACCAAATGGGAAAAAAAATTTGCCCTCCACAATAAGGGATTAATAACACAGATCTACAAGGAACTCATACAACTAAACATAGACAAAAACAAAACAAGATGCCCAATCAAAAAGTGGGGAAAAGAACTAAAAAGACACTTCTCCAAAGAGGAAATACAAATGGCCAACAGACACATGAAAAATTGCTCAATATCACTAGCAATCAGAGAAATGCAAATCAAAACCACAATGAGATACCACCTTACACCAGTAAGAATGGCCCACATCAAAAGAACAGGCAACAACAAGTGCGGCGTGGATGTGGAGAGAAAGGAACACTCTTACACTGCTGGTGGGAATGTAAACTCCTCCATCCTCTATGGAAAACAGTATGGAGAACCCTCAAACTAATGAAAATGGAATTACAATTTTACCCAGCAGTTGTACTTCTGGGAATCCACCCAAAGGAGACCTCAATGTGGGTACAAAAGGACACCTGTGTTCGGATGTTTATTGCAGCACTATTTATAATTGCAAGGTCATGGAAACAACCCAAATGCCCCGGAACAGATGAGTGGATGAAAAAGATGTGGTATATATACACAATGGAGTATTACTCATCAATTAAAAATGACAAATTTAATGAATTTATAGAATCCTGGATGTACCTAGTAGAAATCATTCTAGCAGAAGCGAGCCAGATAAAAAAGGGACAGAAACCAAATGGTTTCACTAATATATGGTCAACCAAATGAAACTGCACAAGGGGAGAATAGGGACCAGCTGGAGCGGGTGGGAAGGGGAGGTGGTGGGTGACCCCCAGGGACTGAAATGATGTGAAATATATATGTAAATAATTTTTTTTAAAAAAAATTAAAAAAACAACTTAGATTGAATGTTTAAATATATACATTTTAATATTATGGAAAAAAACTACCTATCAAAAAAAAAAAGTGGTTCTATAATTGGCCTAAGATTAGAAGGAACAAGATGAATGTACTCTCTGTTTTTGATCAATTTACAACCATGAATTTCAACTCCAATTGGTTTATTTTTGTTTTTAGTTTCTTGAAACATCTGATCAAAGGCACCTAACTTTGTAAATAATATAGGTTGTCTCATGATGACTAAATTGAAGTAATATGAGAATAACAAACTTCCTTATCTTCCTATTCTCCTGTTTTCTTCATCATAATAGTTTTATTTGCATTTTTTGGAAGCATAGTATCAATCCATAATAATCTAATTCAAAGATAATCCCAACACTTCCAGCATTCATGAACCTGCTTTGTTTTACCAACTCTGGAAAGCATATTGAATAATATGTTTTTGAAGAAATAAAATTTTCAATGTAAAATCTTCTTTACATGACTAAAGAAATAATTTTACTGTTTTCACTGGCTATTTATAATTTTCTTACAAAGTCTACAGTTACATTTTCTTTTACATTAAATCTTCTGTAAGGGTTAGTTAATGGTCTTTAGAGAACATTAGGTACAAAAAATAGAAAGCAAGTAAATTTTAAGATTGTTTAATCTGTTTAGATTCTTGTATCGTCGAGTATCTAATTTTACTAGTCAGGCATATTGTTAATGGACTTGAGACAGGTTGTGAAAAGAAATTTAATCTCAAGATTTACATTTCATTCAGCCTGATAAAGGTTAACAATGATGTAGATCTGTCAACTAAATATGACTTTAAAATTGCGTGTATCATAGAATGGTCAAGAATATTTCAAAAGTTCACTAATTGCTTCCTACAGTCATGGCTCCTTTTCTTAATACTGAACATATCATTGATATTAAAATAAGAAGAAAACTTAAAAGTCATTTTGTTTCAATATTTCCCTTATGAATATATTATTTAAGGGAATATAGAATAAATGATTTACCCATGGATACAAAGCAATAGCTGAACTTGAAAATAAAACAAAAATCCCTTACACAGAGACCAGTTGTCTTTTACCTATTTAAAAATGTATGGACATAGAATGAACTAAGTCACAATTAAATGTATTGCAACCTGGTTAGTTTGCAACTTATAATTTTTAAAAAGATAATGAAGAGGTATTAAGAGAGATTGATAAAAAGGATATGTAGAGTGTGGCAATGAAAATATATAATTAAACTGAAAACTTTCAGTACATCTTAGAAGAAACCCCAGTGAATAGATGAAGCAAGGTAGAATCTGGATCACAGGTGATGGCATAGATGTGATTTTAGACCAATGATAAGTGAAAGAATAAGAAGATAATTTAGAGAGAATTTTGCAAATCCATATTAAGATAATTCATTAACTTATAAAAGATTAATATCTGATACTGAATTTGACCGATTAACTCTGAAAGAGCAGAATTAAGAGTGTTACTTCATCAGCAAAATCACACAGCAATACCAATTTAAACACAGAAATTCAAAAGTTACTTAAATGTGTCTGATGAACTGCTATTCCCATAGTTGAAGCTAAATCACTATAGACTGGAACCTCTGAGATTGAGTGTGAAGAAATAAGCAGGTGACCCTTTTATCCTTCCAGCTAAACCTGGCTTAAATTTGTGAGAAACTCATGGTTCTGCATAACCAATGACTGATGAGAGAAGTCTTTCTTACCTATTTCTACTTGTTAACTTCAGGATATTGTTGTCTCTATGTAGTTAAATTCTCTCTGAATAACTGTACCAGATCACTTTTTTTTCTGTCTGGAAAACACTAACAGAGTATGACATTGAAATATGTTTGCTAAAGGGTAATTATGACCTAGAGGAATTATGATAGATTTATATTGGTTAGGTCAATGAGTGTCACTGACTTTATCAGGAGATGCTCACTACTGGGTGACCAATGCATACTGGGTTCTTTCTTTTGGGCGCTATGGCAAATGAAACTCTGGCCTGGAAAAAATAAATGATAGGGCCCAATCCCTTCATTTTGGTATGGCCATGAGTTCTACACAGTAGTTAATAAAGCTTGCGAAGAAGATAAATAAATAGATGTGATGAAGACCAGGAAGTAGGACCATCTACAAGTTAGTCAGAGTTTTGTTTCAGAGAATTCTCCTTGATGGGTACAGCTTTCCTGACAGGAGGCAACTGGAAATAGAGAACTGCTTATATACTTCTTATACAAAGGTGTGGTTATGTGGAAGAGTTTTGAGATAATTCAAAATAACATAAGACTTCCAGATATTTTCAGCAGAAATGTGCAACTTTTTGTAATCACAGAAATAGCTCTAAACAATCCTATTAAAGAGATTGTAAGACACCAATAAAATGCAACTTTAGAAATTGAACTTTAGAAATTAAACAGATATTTAGAAAATATATTTCAAAATACAACTTGTGAAACTATATAATTATCACATTGATGAATTTACATTTAGGTAATGTCCTGCCAATTCCATTGTTTTTTTCTTTATTTATGTGTGTTTTTCTCCTAATATTATTTAAATACTTACTGGGCACCAGTATGTGAGAGTTATATAATGAAATAACTAGCAATATCAATTAGTTATATATTGATCAAGTAACTTTAAATAAATAAAAATATCAGTAGATAAATACTAATATCTGTTCTAATGCAGGACACTTTAAAAAGAATGAGCAATGCTCAGGTAAAGTTAAATTGATACAGAGTTACATATGTATTCCAAATGAATTAGTTAATAATTTTTTTTTAGATGAGTTTCCCTTGAAGATAGATTTACAAATTGGTAAACAGTATAAAATATTTCTGTGATTGAGAGATCAGTTGAACTGGTGTCAGAGGAAGTCTGTTTCTTCTACCCTAGGAAAATAATCTGAAAGAAATCCAGATGGTCACTAAATACAGAAGTTTCCATGATTTGGGATGAAACAGGAGTGCTACACAGACACTGGAAACCAGTATAGGCCACATCAGGAGGGATATCATGAGACTGAAACCTAGTAATAATAATAATAACAACAACACAACAATAATAATAATAATAATAATAATCATAAATGGATGGAAAGAGATGTTTAGCTCTGTGACCCAGAGTAGGAGGCTGTCATGCAAAGCTTAGAAATATGTATTCATCTGACTCATGGTCTTGTGGTGGGGAGAGCTGACTGGTGATACCCTTGACTGAGGCAAATGAAGCTGGGCAGAAGAGCTGGGATCTGCCCAGGAGACTGAATCCCCACTGAAAAGAATAAGGGCAAAAAAACAGGGAATGGTTCTCCTCCTCTGTCACCTCATGATAAGTACTTGCTTTATGAAATGTGGTGACAGGGCAAAGATTTTAGAGAGTTGGGTCTGAAAATTGGCAAGATCGCCTATTGGTAAGACCACAAACCTAGCTCTCCTTTACCAACTTGCATCTGTGACTGGATCTCTCCAATCTCCCCCCTCCCCCCCACTCCTGAATCAATAGCAACAGAACTGATCTCCTGTATAAACAACAGAAACCTAAAACCAAAAAAAAAAAGTATGAAACCAAAACAAAAGACAAAGTATCAAAAAACCATGCCAAACCAAGAAAAACTAAAAAGAAAAGAAATAAAATAAACCCACAGTGACACCTGTTAGAAAAGTAAATTTCTGCAAATCTCTAGGTTATTTCTAAAAACACATAGGAAAAAAATATAGCAAAGCCTGAAGCTGCAAAATTTGTAGATGGAAAAATATAATCCATGGTACCTACATTGCATCAGGGAATATGTCATCAGAAGGATAGAACAGCTTTCTAATCACAAAGACATGGGAGATTTTTTTTCACCTGTTAGGTACCGAGTTCAAATGGCCATGATCAAAGAAACTGAAAAGAACACAGAAAAAATTGCCTAAAGTTAAAACAAGAAAACAGAAAACAGATAAATGCCCTAAGACATAAAATCAATGAATGGAAGTGAGAAATTGAAGATTAAGTAACAAAACAATGTAGAGACAGGATTTTAAAAGATCAAGTGCAGATATAAAGAATTCTGGAAAACTCTATGGTAACAGAATAAACCAAATATAGCATCATATCAGTGACCTCAGAGAGAGTATATTTACAAGAGAAAAAAAATAAAAAAACCAATCCCATTTTCCCTCATGTCAGAAAAATGCCATTGGAATTTTGATATGAACTACATTGATATCATATATTGCTTTATGTAAGATGGTCATTTTAACAACATTAATTTTTCCATGCTATGAGCCAGGAGTATCTTTCCACTGCTTGTCTTTTTCTATTTTTTTTAACAAATCTTATTTTGTGGTATAGTTTTTACTTCCTTTATTAAGTAGTTTCCATGCCTTGATTTTTGAAGCACTTACAAATGGGATTGTTCATTTCTTAATAATTTGCTTTGGTGTTCACATATAGAAATGTGGCATACTATATTGATTCCTTAGACTACCACTCCACTCTATTGATTTTAATTGACTGTTAGTGGAGTCTTTATGCATGTTTAATGTGTATTTCTATATATTAGCAAATGGGTATACTTTTGCTTCTTCTTTTCTGCTCTGACTTCATTTCATGTCTTTCTTTTGTTCCTCCAGCTAGGCCTCCCAATAGCATATTGAGTAACAGTGGTAAGAGAGGGCATCCATGTCTTGTACATAACCTTAGGGAAAAAACTTTCAGGTTGCCACCATTATGCTTATCATAAATGGTCTTTAAGTTTTCACGGCCCTTGTTAGAGTTCTCATTTTGCTAATTCGTTATTTTTCTAAATTTTACAAGACATCACTGATAATAATTAAGACTGTTGTTTTGAATTCTTCTTCAGATAGGTTAACTAGTTTAATTGTAATAATATTGATTTGACAAGGTTTTAGTCATGCTCCACCGATTGACATACAATTTCCCTCCTCTTTAGGTGTGATACTTCATTTTTATTTGTATAGATTAAGCTAAACCCCTTTCCTTCTTGAGCTGCAGTGAAGGTCTAGATATCCCCCAGTATTGTTTGGTATTGTAGGGTGCAGCCTTTTGGCCTGTTGTTGGCTTGGATGCTTTGCTTTCTGTCATTGTATAGCTGAATCCCATCAACTGAAAATAGGTAACAAGGGCAATTGCTGTCTCAATGACAAACTGCAGTCTATTGATCTTTGGTGAGGGAGTGGCAAGTATTAACCAGGAATTAAAAGTTGACTAAAAGTAGATCTGCCATCCCTTCCCAGTGGGTTCAAGAGACAATGGTTTCAGGGGCAACATGTATACTCAGAGTATGATGCGGGTAAGCAAGTCTGGGAAATTCACCAGGCCTTATGAAAAAAGGAGCAAATGCTATTTAAAGAAAAGAAATATATATATATGTATATATATAATTATTTTTTAAAATGGTCTTTGGAAAGCATTTTGTCTAAGATGAAAACAGAAACAGAAGAAAAGTATTTTCTTGTGCTACCTTTTTGCTCTTTCTCCCTTCTAGAACACATAAGGGAAAACCAGCTTTTGACAATCTGCTCATTGTTCTTCTACCTAAAGCCTAACTGATTTGGTGCCTTGAATCATAATTTCAAATATTGTTATACTATCAGTGTCACAGATTTTTTTTCTTGCAATGCATTTTGAAGGTAAATAAGTCCCCAAAATGGGAAATACAACCATATTTTTTATTCATATATCAATGTTTTTCAAATATTTTTCAGAAGATAAGCCCCTATTACTCCTAACTTTAATTTTTTTTTTTTTTTTTTTTGAGACTAGGTCTTGCTATTTTTGCCCGTGGAACCACAGGCTCTTGTTGCCCGGGGTACCATGGACTCAAGCAATCCCCAGCCTCAGCTTCCCAGGTAGCTGGGATTACAGGCGTGCGCCACCACGCCCAGCTACTTTTTTGGAACTAGGTCTCTCTACGGGCCCCAGGCGGGACTCGAACCGCGATCCCTAGCCCTGGCCGCTTCATAGGCTGAAGCTTACAAGCACGAGCCACTGCGCCCGGCCCCTAACTTTAAATTTAAAATATCACTTTATAATAAGATTTTTTTTCTAAAACTAAGTTTGTATAAGATGATGCGTAGTTAATTGTTATGACTTCCAAATTACCACTAGAATTTTAGAAACTTTTGTGTCCTTGCAAAACTGAATGGAGAATTATGGAGAGGAAATTTCACCACACAAACTAAGAAAATTATTCAAAATAAAAAAGCTTAGGGGAGAGCTTTTTTCCCCATTGACTGTATTCTTGTTTGAAGCCAAGAACTGAACCAAACAGAAAATCCTGTCACTTTACTCTAAGATTTTGATAGTCACTTATAGCATCAGAGAATGAGTCACCTTTATTAATATTACATCTTCTACCTTCTGTGAAACTTTATCTGCAAGATTACTGTGTTTATATGTTGTTTGTTTATGGATTTTATGAGGATAAGTTTCTATAAGATAACTAAGCAAGCAATTTCATTGTAACAATGAATTTCAAATTAACAGTACCTTTTAATGGAAGTACATTTAGGAAGAATGACTGATTTATGATGATTAGGAATGAGACAAAATTTTAATTTCAATAATGTGAGAAACTTGTGCTTCTAACATGTTCATTCACCTAAACTAGTTGAATGTGTGATGCATAAGGCAGAGTTTAACAATGGCTGTGCTCAAATCGCTGTGTTTTCAGTTCATTCAGGAGTTTTGCTATCAACAGGGTTCTAAGTGGACCTGATATCACTATCATTCCGCAGACACTGAACTCATTTCATTCCAGAATGAGTAACTAAAATGGGGAAAATATTTATAAAACAAAGAAAATCAAAGTTCATTGTGCATATTTTGGGACAAACAGACCAGAAATTACTCGTTGTAGCAGGAGTGGCATAAAAAAGGTTTAAAAGGATATTCGGTGTTTTATAAAGATTATAAAGCATACGGGGGGCAGGGGGGTGATGATGTCAAGATGGTGATAGAGGAGATTCACTGCTCTGTCTCAAAAAGAACAACTAACAATTGACTAGATGCATATGATACCAAGAGAATATTATGACTAGAGGTAAGACTGAAACATCCCTCACACCTTTGAAGTCAACACACACTACATCACAGGGAAAGAATGTGATTCATATTTCATTGTGAAGGAGGTAAATAAAAGGAAGTGCCAGGAAACTATGATGCAGGGCAGGGGACACAGATGGCAGGGCGTCTGACTCAGCCAGGGAACCTGGGGAGGGAGAGAAGACAAAACAGCAGCAGCAGACTTCCATATATCAATAATCACTCTAAATATACTCATGATGGAATGAACTCACTGATAAAAAGACACAGAGTAAGAGTTTTAGGTCAGGAAACAGAATCCAACCATCTGCCGTCTCCAGAAAACACATCTTAAGTTCCAGGGATAAACACAGACTGGAAGTAAATGAATGGAAAACAATTCTGCTAACACATGGCAAGGTAGGGACAGACCCAGTTACATCAGATTAAAATAGACTTCCCACTTATGAAGGTAGTAAGAGATGAGGAAGGTCAATACAGAATATTCGTTACTTCTCGTGGGATGACTAAATGGATGATGGTAAAAATGGCAAATTGGAATTTACTCAGTCTTGCCCAGTTTGACCTCTGGGGCTCCTGAATTCTCAGCTGGTGGATTGGTTGCTTCTGTCTCTGTCATTTGTAGGTCAAGGTTTTCTAGTCTTCTGTTTAGGTAATTGAAGTTGTGTGGGTACAGTCCTTGCTGTGGCTAGTGGTGTGTAGTAAAATGGGAATCATTAGGTGCCATATGATCAGTACTATTAGGCCTGGCATTTAGGAGCATTCTCTGACCTCTCATTCTTTGCCTTACTCACTATTCTGAGAATGTTGCTGGTAGTTGTGTGGAAGACCCCTCCATGTGACTGGTGCTGGTCCTAGTCTGCTGCATATTTATGCCCACACTGAAGCTCCACCAGTTCTTGTAATATAGGTTGTCTCCTTTTCTACAGCAATATGAAACTCCAGTTTCTCTATCTCCTCTGCTGTGAAAGTACTACATGAGGAAATTCTTAGCGGTCGCTGGGGTGAAAATACATTTCTTGGTGTCATTCCAGATGATGAAACCGTATCCCTTCTTTACACTGAATCATGTTACTCTTCCCAAAGCCTTTAATGGGGTGAGCTTTATGTCTGCTAGCAACGCCCCAGGCATGAAGCTAATAGGGTCCTTGCTATCCGGTGATGTCTGGGGCACTGAGAGTCAGGGTGGTGGGTGATGCTGGTTTCAGCCACTCTGGTCCTGGTTGAGGTGATCAACTCCAGACTGAGGCTTCTAGTGGGTGGTATGGCAGGTAGGGTTGGCACACACCTCAGGTAGGAAGATTACGGGCACCCTTGGGTCTTCTCCTACTACCAGTGGACTTTACTGACCAATGTTTAAAGGCAATTTATGTGGCAGGGCACAGTGGCCCATGCCTGTAAGCTTCAGCCTGTGGAGTGGCTGGGGCTAGGGATTGTGGTCCGAGTCCCGCTTGGGGCAACACAGAGAGACCTAGTCCCAAAAAAATAGCTGGACGTGGTGGCACGTGCCTGTAATCCCAGCTACCTGGGAAGCTGAGGCTGGAGATTGCTTGAGTTTGTGGTACTCCAGGCAATGTGAGCCTGCGGTTCCAAGGGCAAAAATAGCGAGACCTAGTCACACACATAAAAAAATATATATATAGACATTTTACATACTCACAATATTTGTTTAAATGACTAAAAAAATGCAAAAATACAGGATTGCAATTGCCCTCTTCGGAATTTACCCAAAGGAGACTTCAGTGTGGGTACAAAGGGACACCTATACTTTGATGTTTATTGCAGCATTATTTAGAATTGCAAAGACATGGAAGCAACCTAAATGTCTGAAAACAGATGACTGGGTGGAATATTACTCATCAATTAAAAATGACAAATTGGATGATTTTATGATAACATGGATGGCCTTAGAAGAATTCATATTAGCAGAAACAAGTCAAAAAGAAAAAAACAGAAACCAAATGGTTTCACTACTATATGGGACATGGGAAAGATAAACAAAAATCCATGAAGAAAAGTCAAAACAAGCCAACAACCAAATTGAAGTATATAACTTGGGGGGGGTGGGACAGGGAGGGAACAGTCAGGAAGGAGGGGTGAACCCCAGAGATCACAGAGATGTGAAATATATAAATAAATATATATATATATAAATTATAAAAAAATACAGGATTGAGAAAAAGAACACAGGTTCACCTTGTGTGTGTCCATGTAAGATTTTTATTGACCATGATGATGAATATCTAATATTCACATTTAATATTCATATTTATAGCGCTTTAAAGAGAAATTAAGCAACTGATTTTTCTTTCTTATCTTTCAGTAATTGCATTTCTACTTTTCTATTTAGAATGTAGAGGTAGTTGTAGTTTATGTTCTTTAATTTCAATATAATCAAAGTAACTGTGAGAATAAATGCTCTCTTCCTTTCATTATCAGTGTTTCCTACCAAAAGCCAGTGTATTATTAAGTGCTATTACTGTAAAAGACTATTTGCGCATACTTTTGTTTTATATATTTTATATATTTTTAAATTTTATGATTTTAAGTGTAAATTATAAAGATTGCACATCAGCATTTGCCATTACTGAATAATCATGCTTAAGACAACATTTCCATGAATTGATAAAACATTAAAATGCATTTTGACAATCATATAAAAAAATTTTTTTAAAAAGAATAAATTAAAAAATCCACCTAATCATAGCTAATCAAATGGAATGGCTAAGAAAAATTTTGGTTTTATTATAATTGCATAATTTTCTCATATCTGATGATTTAAAATTTTGTATCAGCTCAGTGCAGCTAAAACTATAACTAGAGTTGTTAATCATAAAGTGAGGAAACAAAGGAGACTCAAACTGCAGTGTTTACCAATTAAATAGAAAAGACATAAGATTTCAAGGTTCTATTAAAAATTGATATTTTGCCACACAGTTATAAAATATAATTTAAATATTCTATTTGGGTGAATTTTAATGACTTTTATTTGTCTCACTGTCTAAAATATCATATATAAAATGTACAGTAGTTTTCAAAGTTTCATAAAGATAAATTTAAAATCCAGTGTCTTTTTATTCTTTTGCAATCTATTGAATTAGATTACAACAAACCCTAAAAAAAATTTAAAAGTATGCATCCACAGAAATATTAACAAAAATCACATCCATAACATTTACAAAAAATCGTAGTACTTCTTTAAGTTTTTGTCAAGACAATCATACGAATAAGAAATTGCTGCAAATGGAAGTGATGCATGTACATCTTCCATTTCATCTTTGTACATACAAACTTTGGCCTTAGGACTGAATTTGTGTCATTGTTACAATGCAGTTAGATCCCACCCCCACAAGAAAGTACATGCTTCTTAGCTGACTCTTAAAATATGATCAGTTGTCACTAGACACTCTTCTCCAAACACAAAGGACTCTTGCAATATAACTACAAAATCCCAAAAAGTGGCAGTAATGAGTGAATTTTTATCAATAATCAAATGAAGGTAACGTTGTGGATTTAATGACCTAATGCCCAAGAAATTGATTTAGTGAGCAATTTTTCTAAGCTAAAATTCACATGTAACATTTCCTGTCATATCTATCCTGTTTGATATTCTATATTCTGTGAATACAGGATAAAAATGTATTCATCTTCAACGACATGATCTGATACCCTGCCCTTGATTACAATGTCCATTTGGTATCTGCATCATCAGAGAATATCATATGATCTAGTCATTCTGTTGTGTTATGCTTTGCTAACTAAATCTTCTATGTATTAAAATATAATTTCACCTGTAACATATCATGAAGATAAAACTTTATTAAAATCAGAATCAAAACAAGTTCTAAAGAAAACAATTGCTCTCTTGAATGAAAAAAAATAGTGATAAAAAGGAATCAAAGCTAAAGATTGTTGAATACCTAAAGTAACTGATTATATATATATATATATATGTCATTAATATATGTATGTATATGTCTACCATTTTAGAAATGGCTTTTCTATGTGTGACCATGCACAACTGGCATGGACATCACCAGGGAGCTTTTTAGAAATGGAGATTGCGGGTACCAGACAATCCACTAAATAAGTTTAAGAAATATCTTTTCTAGAATAGTTTACGCCACTTACAAATCATTTACATTTCCTGAGCACCAACTATATGCCATACCTTGTGGTAAATGATGGTATATAACTCACAACCATGCCAGGCCAGGTAGATTCATAATTAACTTGGGCAAATGGAAGAAGATTCTTAAGGAGCCTCTATTTCTTTCTTTTTTTTTTTTTTTTTTTTTTTTTTTTTTATTTTTTGGAACTCGGTCTCGCTACGGGCCCCAGGCGGGACTCGAACCGCGATCCCCAGCCCCGGCCGCTTCATAGGCTGAAGCTTACAGGCACGAGCCACCGTGCCCAGCAAGGAGCCTCTATTTCATAATCAATGTGTCTTTATTCTGAGACAGTGAACACCGTACTCATAGGTAGGCAGAGAGAAAAACTTTGAGAGAGGCTGAATAGGAAAGGCTCACCTCCTCGCTCCTTTTATTTACACTGTTCAGTACCCACAGTCACACAACTGAGACGCATTGCAAGTGAAAGGCCCATGTGTGTTTTGCTAACATTTCAGGGGGATGGGCTCTCCTTTGTGTGGAAGGTGAAAAGCAGTCTGATTTTAACCCATTGTCCTTATAGTATATTAAACATTTATAACTTTTTTTTTCTCCCTCCTCCTCCCCCTACATTTTTAACTCTTCCATGTTCCTGATTCCTCAACATCCCCACAACTCTGAGCAATCTTTCAAGTGATCAGACTGATCCTACCCTAAGGCTCCCTCTGTGCTCAGTGACATCTGAATGTACTGGTGAAGCCCACTAATACCTCATACTTGTATACTTCTTAATGAAGACTCTTGCCCAGGAGATTTCACTCTCTTTCTTGCTTCCCCACTTGTTTCATTGAGTCCACTTACTTGGTATTCTTCCTTTCCTCTTCTAGGATACAGACTTCAATATATACTTTGACTGCTTATGATTTTTTGGACTTGTTGGACTGGAACTTAAAGGCTCTATTGAAAACATTTTTTTAAATTATAGTGTAACTGTGAATATGGTAAGTTATCCCTGACCCCTGAATGAGAAGATTGCAGTTTAACAATGACATTAGAATTAGAGGAAGATATTTAGTTAGCAAAATTCAAATCACAGAATAAAAGGGAATTGAATTTTCTTTCTTCTAGTGATCAAAAAACTGAAATGGCCTATACTCATTGGAAAATGTCTTGTGATTTCATAGGAAAATAGTTTCCTTTTATCTCTCCTTTAGCTATCTACCCTCCATCAATAAGGATCATGTGAGACTAATGCTTGTAGTCTTTCTTTCCCAGAAAACCCCAACTCCATCAAAAAATTCTGTGCAAAAATTAACATATTTGAAATCAATGCAGCATTATGAGCAGGGATCAATATTAATATCTCTGAAGGGATTTGTATGACATCTCCATATTTCTTTCTTGCATTGTTAAGAGTTAATAAAAGAACCAGAGCACAATTGTGCCTCATTTATAATTGCCTTGCCTAACTCCTATAATCACAGCTTTGTTATCACATTTTACCTTGAGTTACACAAGATCAGTGTCTTTATGTTTCAGAATGTCTGTCATCATAAAAAGATACATATCATCACCCAGCTATCTCTGTACAATAATAACAATAGCACTCTTCTCATAGGTTCTCAATATACTAGATGCTTCATTTTACCCTGAAATATAGATGGCCCATCAATGCAAACTTCTCCTTCACTATTAACTCTTAAAGATTGCCTTAACCATTTTAATATCAGTGGGTGTTGACTGTCCATGAAGGACCAGCTTTCTCCTGCTGCCTTCCCATCTCTCTGGGGAAAACTGGGATTTGAGGTATAGGATTTATAGTTCTTGATCCTCATGTTACCTCTCAATCCTTTTTGTTTCCTTCTGTTCAAAAATTGTTATTTTAAAATGTATCTAAGCACTGTATTACTAAACTCCCTCATTGGACTCTGATCTACAAAAATCTAGTAATTTTCCTTCATGTCTTCATAGTATTGAAGCCATGACCCTAATCTGGGCAGTGCTATGTGTTCATAAAATTTTGGCATTGCATCAGAAAAATACAGAAGCCTAAACAGGATAAGGATATCTTTTACTTTGTTGAAAATCCCCGGTGGGGAAGAGAAAATGAATCACCAAGAGGGTGTGTAGAAGGAAACTGGAGCCTCAGGTTTTCAAGAGGTAAGGAAGAAAAAAAAATGAGATAAAAATAAAGAAGCAGAGACTGGGAGAGACAGAATTTTGGGAAAAGGAGAGACTAGAATGATGGGTTGGTAAAAATGAGCCTGAGTGATTAGTCTGGGCAGAAGCCCCCTGGAAGAGTGAGCTGGTGGTGGCAAGGAGCCATGATGGGAGAGTGGCTGGCAGAAGAGTAGCTGGTGTGGAAAGCATGGCTCAGCAGCAAAGTGGCATGGAAAGCTGATATTTGGAGATAGCCAAGGATTTGGAAAGCTAAGTTTTGTATCAGCATTTGCTGAAAAAGTTTGAAGAGCCTTGGAAAAGTCATAGCTTGGAACACTGGAGCGACAAGAAGCAAAGAAAAGATGCTGGAGAAAGACTAGACTTTATTTGACTCAGGTTTGGAGGAGCAAAGGAGCATCATCATGGAATGTGTCTTTGGGATCTTTGGCACTAAAAGTGGTGACTGGGATAAAATAACTGGCCACCTGTGACTGTAAAGGACTTTTTGTCCCTCCATCAATTTTCCTTGTAAATAAACCCTGTTATTCAAATTGCCATTGACTGACCTGCAATGTGTGCAGGTGGTATAAACCTGGTAAGAATCTGGGTGGCAGAAGGTGCATTTAAAAGTGCTACTTTTTTCCTCTGACTTGTGTGGGTTGGAGGCGTCTGCCTATTTTGGTCCTTTCTAACCTGATTTCAATATTATCGCCTACCTCTCAATAAAGGCGTCACCTTTTAGTTTAAAGACTTCTACTCTATTTCTTGGTAATAGGAAATAAGAGTCTAGATCATGTTTCAAATATCTTAACTCCTCAGTATGGAGTTATCTGATTATGTTGACTTAGCTATTGGAGTTAATCATTGACATAGTCATAAACTAGACACTCTGTTAGTGCATATAATTCCCCCATCATATCATATTGACAAACTTTTTCATTATTTTCTAATGTTTGAATTCTTTCCCTCTAGAATTAAAAATTCTTACCATAAGCTTTAATTTATCCATTGTAATATCAACTTTCTTGAGATTTTTCCCTTTCTTCTCCTCATCCTTTAATCTCATTATCTCAAAAAAATCCTCTCTATTTTATCATCTCATCCATTCTAGGATCTTTAATTTGCTAGTGATGGTCAACTTCATTTTTACAGTCCACTTTTATCTCTTAGACTTCAGATAACATACAAAAATAAACTCAGAGACATATTTGCTTGGTTTTTACTTTTGATATGTGGTGTTTTTTCTAAATACATGTTCAATAAATTTAAGTATATGCAGGAACATTGTTTCTACCTTAAATCAATTCACCATATCAAAGAGTTAGCTACCTTCTTTTGATAGTATTAAAAAATCAAAAATCATAAGTCATCATGGATAAATTGCTTTAAGAAGAGCATACTCATAAACTGATGCTAGGCAACATGATGTGAAAAATCAAGACTAATTTCAAGTGTATTTCTATGATTTTATCATTCTAATAAGCATATTAAGCAAAAGCATAATAGTACCTAGAATATAAAAAAGAAAATGTTCACTGAAAATAGATTTATAGTTTAAAATAGGTATGTAGTATTTTATGTTTGTCTACATTACCATAAAATATATTAGAAAAGAATAACTTGTATTCCCTATGTGTAAGCGAAGTACTTCCTGAAAGCTGGGAAAAATAAGGATGTCTTAACTTGTTCAATTTTACTTTAACTTAAAAGTTTCTGGACTATAATGACTGATCATGTGCTACCTTATTATAAAATACACACAAGTGCAAGAAAATTGACCAGAATTCACTCTAAGCACCCTATGTTGTCTCATTGTGATTTAAGAAATCACTGAGCTTTGTATCACTTTGAATGAACTGTCATTCTTCCTTCCTAACAGTGCATGAACAGGAATAATGATTTATAATAAGTGGGTCATTCTGTAATAAAAGATTTCGTGGATGGGGGATAGGGTAGAGAGCTCTGCTCCACTGAAGCAATCATAACTGTCCTTGGATGTCCTCAGTACTCAGCATGGTGCATGGTAGAAGGAGCTGGGGAATTACATTTATCAAATTTCAATTTTTTGTCTCTTTCCTGTTAAACAAGGCAGCAAAACACATTAACCCTTTAATGTCACTCATTAAATAGTTTATGGTATATCTTTTGAAAAGGGAATATTTAGCCTTATATTCCTAAAATTATTTGCATTTATACATTTTTACATATATTTTGATACCACATCAATATAAGTCTATAAGGTAGAACTAATCAAAAAGTGCTGGAGTCAGTATTAGAACTAAATCTAGACTGGATCTGGAGTCAATCTCTGATCCTTTTGGAATGCAGGCTTTTTACTTATTACTTTAGAAGAAACTTATTCATACATTTTAGAAGGATTAATCCATCCATCAGGCTGAGATGGGTGAATGTCTTAGGTATTTATAATAGCAAGATGCTTTTCAGATACTATTTAATGTTTCTCTATAACACCGGCTATATTTTTGATTTTCATGTGAGCTGAACATCCTAACTATAACTGCTCAAATTGTTTATTTAAACTTATAGAAATAGATTTTGGTGAGGACTTAAACAAAGCTGAAACATATTTTGGAAAATCAATATACCATCATCTACATTTCCATTAGTGAGCTCTTGATGTAACAAAGACAACAACTTTGGGTATCCTTCCTCTCTAGCCAGCTCATGAATTGTGCATAAGCAGGTGATTCTGTTACAGTGCGAACATTCCTTTGAACTCAGTTTTCTCAGTTACTATTATGAATGGAATTCTTTAAATAGCTTTAGATAATTGTCCATTCAACATGTATTACAAAAAAAGAGCTGATATTATAAATTCAAGTTATTTTAGAATTTTACAAAAGTAAATATTCCTTAAGTGAATACTGCTATGCATGTGTCTTTGTGTGTTTGTGGCATAGTTTTCAAAATATAGCAAACAGAGATTTACATATTTTTTTACTACTGATCAAAAGGGTATATACCTTATTGTTAATATATACTATCAGATTATTCTTAATCAAAAAACGTTTAAGAACATATTTTCCACCAACTATATGTGAAATGTTCATTTCCCACATCCTCAAAAGCATGGTATATCTTCACTCTTATTCATCTTTATGTTTTTTTCTGTTCTAGGGTTTATTTTTTTTCATTATTCATTTTTATTTTCCTTAACACAGTGAAATACTATATTTTACTTAACACAAGTGAAATACTCTATTTCTATATCCTTGTTATAATGTGTACTCTTTCTTTTATGAACTTTGTAATATATATTTTGCCTGTTTATCTGTTAGAGTCTTTCCTCCATGTTTGCTTAGTTTAATAGTTCCTAAATACTTTACCTATCAGTTCTTTTTGTTGCAAATTTTTTTAAGTCTATTACCAATCCATCTATTTCATGATATTTTGGTGTCTATGCACATGTAGAAACATTATTTTTGTACTGCCTATGGTAGAGTTACTGTTATCTGAAATCTTCATTTTTAAAATCAGTTGGGAAATTGAATAAAATATGTCAAATAAATGATTTTGGGAATTAGGCAGTAACAGAACTGTGATCACTCAGAGGGAATACAAACAGACTTCCTACCATGGAAGGAGAGGAGTGTGTGGAGAGACTGATTTTTGGAGAGAATTTTGTTTGTATGTTCTAAGATCTTTATTCTTTTTATTTTTGAATATTTTAAAATATGTGATTGTATAACTGCTGATCCCCATGGGAATACCCCCCCACACACACACACCACATCTCCCCTGGTCGCTTTGCCTCCTTTCTTTTTGTTGTTTGTCCATGTTTCACCCTTTAATCTTTTTTTTTTTTCTTTATTTTTCTGGATCCATTTCCTCATCCTTGGTGAGGGTGTGATTTCCTGGGACTTGGTAGAGATTGCTGCTTATCTTTCCTGTACTGCTTTTGGAGCACCTTTGGCTTGTATGGTTGGTGGGTCTCATCTCCGCAGCTTATGCCCCATTCCGTTGCTCTTTCAGTCATGCTTCAGGTCTTTGGCTTTGGAGGCATGACTCCCAGCCATATGTTTTGGAAGAGCAGATCCTCTAAGGGACAGCCATCAGCTGATGGTAGGTATCCTCCCTTGGGGCTTTGCTGTGGGGCGACTGCCATTAGACAAACCTCTTTTTTTTTTTTTTTTTTTTGCAGCGGAATGTACAGGACAGAGAGCTAGTGAGGAAGTTTAGTAAGTTATTCAGAAATTTATACTGAGGACTGAGAAGTGTTTGGCTATGGATGAATAAATTCTGTGAGATCAGTCCAAAAGGAACAACTTATAAGATAAATACTACCTGGGAGGTTACAAACCAACCAATTTCTATAGTTCATGCAAGTAATGAAGACTTTCCAGTCTTTACCCTGGAAAGTAGAAAAATCCTTGTTGAATACATAGGGAATTCAATAAAGACCATAGGTACAAAAGTGAACTATTCTCTATCCAGAGTTGACATTATTAAAATTTGACGGTGAAATACAGTCTTATGTGCATATTTTCCTCATTTTGCTCTGGTGCTGTATTTCTCAATTTAAGTATTTCATCACTTTGGATTTAGATTGGTATATACATACATTAGTAAGGCAAAGTTTATTCTTCCCTTTCCTTTTCTCTTACATAGACAAATATTGCCTCATGGTTATTCAGCTATCTTGTTCTCATTATCTTGTAGAAAAACCTACTATCTATTGAGTTTTCACATATATTGGGTTATCTATTCATGGATACTTTATTTTATTGTGCAGTTATTTTTACTTCCCATTAACCTTTTAATTCATGGTAATTATATAGTAAGCTTTAGTATTTACTGACCCACACATTTTAATTTTTTGTGTATTCATTAAAAAAAAATCATGGATGGGTATTCTTAGGTGTGAAACCAAAAGATTATAACTAATTCAAAAGAGGAAAAAGAACAATGTCAAAACCCAGCAAAATTGCCTTTAGAATTCTGATTGTAAATGCTTGTAAATATTTTAAATAACTGATATTTTAAATCTTCTAAAAAGAGTATCCCTTTTCATTTTTCAAGTCTCATAATAGTGCATTTAGATTTCCTATAGAGTATACTGTAGACATAAAATTATTTGTAAAATATATATGATACTATTAAATGTTTTATATGTGAAGTGCAGATATCAAAATAATAAATAACAGACATTTGTATATATGTGTGTATATTTGGTAGCTAGGTATGACTATAGTTATTCACAGATATATCCCACTGTCAACTAAATATATGCTTTTGAGACATTAATGAATGTTGCTTTGGTTAGGTATTCATTATTGTTGATTAGCAGATTACTCCAAAATTTAGCTGATAAAAACAGTCTATTATCCACACTTGAATTTAGAAAACAAATATTTTAGGATGGGTTCTTCAGGTTTTTCTGGTATAAGTAGATCTTCCTAATATCTCTGTCAGCAGTTACTGGTTGATTTGTTCTGTCTGTTTCCGGGCATTGTCTAGCATTGAGCTGGAATGCTATTTGTCACCCTCTTAGTTATCCTGTTTCCTCAAAAGAGACTGGATTCAAAGAGAAAGAATCAAGCACAGAAGCCATCATACTGCCTAGAATTAAAACCAGCTTGTCAGTTTCTTGTCTGGTGACAGTGGGTCACACAGGTGAGACAGATTTAAGAAGGAACAATGGAGATGATGGCAGATCCTCTTATGAGGGAAACCCTGAAAATCACATTGCAAAGCATGTACATACAGAAGAACTATTGATTGAGTTACAGTTCAATCAATCAGAAAAGATATTTTGGCAATTTGATTTAAAAAACACATTTCCATTAGATTACACATTATTTGCACATATTTTAGAATTACATGTTAGAAATTTGAGATGTTTGATTATATCACTTGAAATGCATATAATTTTGTATAAGCTTTTGCAATATTTTTCTTTTTTCCATAACATCAGTCCAAAGTTGCAGATAATATTGCAAAAAGTTGTAAGGTATTTTCCCTTAACCTGTTCTTTAAGAATACCATAAATTGAGATATATATGCTAATCTGGTTTTACTTACTTTCTAACTTCCAAGTAACAAAAAGTAGCTCAATATAAAAAGTAAAAAGACTATACCTTGACGTGTATATTATAAACATGATTCATTTAACATGCTGAAAATAACTTTTCTTTCAAATAATATTTGAACAGTGTTATTTAAAGTTCCAATAAAAAAACAGAAAACACACTGTGGGAGCTTAACTCAGAGAGTTTATGATAAAATTTTAGAAACCACAGAGATAGTACAGGAACCTTGTACTAAAAGTAGACAAACACTATTGCTCAGTGTATGAGAGATAGAATTTGTCCAAAATATATATGGCAGATCTTGTCCAAAATATATATGGCAGAGATAGAATTTGTCCAAAATATATATGGCAGATCTGGGAATCCAATGTATACTCAAAAATCTTGCCACTACTTTATTAACATTTAGAATCTATTTCCCTCTTCTTGAAACTGAGTAGAGCTTTGTGATTACCTCATAAAGTAAAAAGAATTAGAGATGGTATTACAAGCTACTGAGGCCAAATATGGCCTAGGTTTTTGGCTAAATTTAAGAGGAAATAAAACTCATGCCTGGTTTCTTCTCTGTCTACCCTTTCTGTTTCTGTTTTATTCTATCACCATTTCTGTGTATGCATATATCTCCCATAATGAGACACCCATGTTTTAACCCAGTGTTTATTAATGTGAGGAAGTTCGGGTTCCGTTGAAAGCCCTGAGAAGGTATATTTGTGCATAGCTGCAGATGGTAACTAACTTCAAGTACCAGGCACAAAAATGAACAAGGTTTAGCCTCCAGAATCAGATCATTTTCAGTTCCTGATTTTTTTTTTTTTTTTTCATTTTCATCAAAGGCCTCCAAGAGAGTCCTGATCCAGAGACGATCTGATCCTGCTCTGCCCTGTCTGCATTGTTGACTCCCAGAATTTGGAAAAGTAATAAAGTATGTATTTTGCAACCATGAGTTTGGAAGAGTTCAGATGCAGCTAAACAAGACAAAAGGACAAGAGAAAGAGACTTACTGGAGGAGTTCAAGTGGTTAGACGATTTTATAAGGTCTGATAGACGATAACTGCCAGCCAAATGCAAAAATTCCATTATTAGTGAATGGAATAAACCTACTCTCTGCCATTTCTTTTTGAAATTTCTGATGAATATCAACACTGCCAAGAACTCAACCTGAAGACAAAGGTCAAAGGTGAATGTTGTGATACAGGTTATACATTTCAGTTTCCCAACTATAAGAAGGATGGTGGAGAAGTCTGTGAAGACACAAGTGAGTAACTACAAGCATACGCATCTCACAAGACTTTCCAAATGATTTTCACCTGAAGCAAAATGATGCAAAAGGCAGGCATGACTGAGATAAGCACTATCTATTTTGAATGGAAAGCTTACTTCCATGCCATTGTTGTGTATAATGGCATTCTGAGATCAGAAAAAAATGTATTCCCAGGAAATAAAAATCTTTCTAAAATTAGGGTAATTTTTTTACAAAAGTAAAGAGATGATTTAGAGTGTTCTAAAACCAAAACAAAACTGTTCTTCTCTACTTCAATTTGTTTTTACAAGAAATTTATGAAGAAATATAAAAAGATAATTGCAATTTATATCTACCTATTAATATTGGGAGCAATGTAATCCAACAAATATGGTTAGAAATTAAAGTTGTAATATTAATATGACTAGAATCAATGACATTTTATGGGTTACATAAAATTGTTATATTTGAAATATTTTTCAATGTTGTTATAGGCTTTTCTATAGCACTGCAATGGCATCTGAAAGAAGAATGTGTTCTATAGCTAGCAGTCCATCTTTTGTATCCTTTATTCCCTCCACAGTTTGTAACATGAAGTGATCATTTTTACATGAATGTTTTGCAATATAAATACTTCAACACTCTAAACTGGTTGTTTGCATGCCTAAGAGTAGAAGTACTAGTCCAAAGTAGAAGAGTAGAAGAACATGGCTCATGTGTTTATTTTAATTTCTTTTATATTTAAAATGACATAACTATGATTGCTATTGTATAACTAATTTTCATGTAGTCTCTCACTTTCTCCATCACAAACACAGTACACACACTACCAAAGCTCTTAATTTCAAATACTAGAACAACACTTGCTTTTTCTTTTTCTCAAAAAATGTTTTTTACAAATATGGGAAAAAATGAGACAAGTTTCTTGAATCTACACATGTAAACAAAGGTTTCTCTTATGTACTGTAACTCTTGACTTCTTAATTCCAAAGATACCCACTGTTTAAAAAAGTATTTTCTTCAAAAACTCTCACCTATCTGTGATCTTAATG
The DNA here is from genome assembly GCA_004024945.1 of Uropsilus gracilis. Classification (NCBI taxonomy): domain Eukaryota; kingdom Metazoa; phylum Chordata; class Mammalia; order Eulipotyphla; family Talpidae; genus Uropsilus; species Uropsilus gracilis. Next base: position 48,664 of record PVHY01009728.1, read on the forward strand.
TTTAATTCAGAGAAATAATTCTATCTTATAATCTCCTCTACCATATTTCTGACATTTATTTCTCTATCAACTAATTTTAATCCATTATTTTCTTCTTAGTTTTATTGGGAAATAAATGCAATTTATCATTGTACAGGTTTAAGACATGCAACATAATGGTTTGATGTATATGTACTGTAAAATGATTACCCTGATAGATTCAGCTAATATTCATCTTGTCATATACATACGATGAAAAGCAGAAGAAAGTAATAAAGAACAATTTTCTTCTTGTTATGAAAAATCTTAGGATTTATTCAGTAACAGCTTTCATATATATAGTAGTCATCATTTTGTACATTACATTCTTAACTTATTAATTTTAACTGAAAGCTTGTATCTTTTGACTCCCCTTTCTTGAAATTTTATTCACCCAAACCTCCACCTCTGGTATCTATTTCTGTATTTTTTCTTAAATTCTACCTATAAGTCAGATCATAACGTATCTGCCTTTCTTTGTCTGACTTATTTCACATAGCATAATGTCTTTAGATGCTGTATCCATATTGTTTCAAATGGTAAATGTGTCATTTTTTTTTCATGACTGAATTATATATCTGCATCAATCTGTCCATCCATTATTGAACACTTAGTTTGGTTCTATGTCTTGGTCATTATAAATAGTGTTGCTGTAAAAAAGGGGTTGCTGATATCTTTAGGAATAATGTTTTTCTTCACTTTTCACATATTCGCAGAAACGATATTAATGGAATAAAGCCACTTATGGTAGTTCTGTTATTAATTTTTGAGGTTACACCATACTTTTTTCCATAGTGGTTGGGCAAACTTGGTGATGATCATATTCATATTATGCCTTCAATATATTTTCCCACCTCTGATTTGTTCTATAATAACATCCTTATGAATGGACTGAATTAAACAATATGTTTTAATAGATATCCTTATATAATACTAGTAAGTAACAGCCAGCAGTATATAAAAATGCACAGTAAACTATGAGTAAGTGGAGTTCATTTTAGAAGTATAAAGTAAGATCAAGCTAATTAACAAAGTAATTATTTTATTTACCACCTAAAAGAAGTCCAAAGTCCAAAAATTATCTTTTCAATTTTTTTTGACAAAGTGAAGCAACTTTCTTAAAAAAAAAATGAATGTAAGCAAGCTTGACATAGAGGTTAACTTACCAGATGTAATGAGTGAAAAAACTAGAGCTACTATACCTAATTGCAGAAAAGCAAGTGCTCCATTTATATTAATGAAAGAATGCTTTTTTTCATCACTTCTATTTAACATTGTTTTGAATATAATAACCATTGTAATGAGACATTAAGAAAAAGTAATATTTTTCAAGATTGGGAAGGAAGGAAAAATATTAATTTCATTTTCAGGTATGTTTATGATGAGAGAAAATCATAATGAACTTACCCAAATTTCTATTACAACTAGTAGGTGAAATTATCAATGTTATAGAATACCAGCTCGCAAAGAGAATATCCAAAGATCAAATGTATTTGATATCTTAGCTATGGAAAAGTTAGAAAAATGAAATAAAAATATCATTTCTGATAAACTGCAAATTACTCAGTGTTTAGAAACATTAAGGGAAGAGTTTTTTTAAATCTATATTATGAATATCAAGATTATATTGGAGAAGGAAGAAACCAGAAAATGAACTTTAAAAAGAATAATAAACAAGTTACAGTAACAAGGAAATACAGAATAAACTAAACCATGGAAAACATAAGACATGTTCATGAACCTTGCATTATGTACAAAATTCAATTAGATGACATTAGTCCAAACCTATTATGATATTACAAGAAAATAGAGTATATTTCAACTGTGGTGTAGCTTAATATTTATCTGAACATAGAAATGAGGAGCCATAAAAATCAAAGAAGATTTGACATAATTTAATACAAACATAATGGCAATTTCAATTTATCAAAGGTAATATTAGAAATAACAATGGTTAGTATAGAATAAGCAAAAGATATCTGTAACAACATATACAACAAAAGACTTGTATTCATACAAAAATCTCTTTGAAAGCAATTTTGAAAGGAAAATAAACCTCCACCCTCAAATAAGGAGCAAATTATTTGAAATAATACTTTAGAAAATAAGATATAGAATGAAAAAGTGCTTGATATAAGTCATCTGTAAAATGAATATTAATTCTATCAAACATTTGGAGAAGGTGTAGAGCTACAAAAATTCTCATTTGAAGGAGAAAGATTGAATAACTCCTTGTATAAAACTGTTTTTTTATTTTAATGCACCATTCTAGATCTAACAATTCTGTTCTAAGGTATTTATTTAATGCAAATAAGAATATATGTCAACAAAACCCTTAGGAAAAATATATATAGCTTATTTTTCACTTATAACAGAACAATAAAAAACTAAAGATAATCTCAATATTAAACAATGGGCAACTGGATTAAATGTATTTATACTACAGAGTAATAAACTTTTTGATGCAGGCAATAACAAATCTGATGGCACTCAGAAATATGCTCAATAAAAGGAATCAGTCAGTCAGATATTTAAACTTTATTAATCTATTTCTATGCAATCCATGACTATGTAAAAATTCCATGCAAATGAAAGCACAAAATGACAATGGAAAATGTGCCAATAATTGCAGCAGTATGTCTTTATCATTTCACTTATTAATATATCCTTATATTTTAGTAAAAAAATCAGTAAAATATACCACCGATCTTTAGAATTAACAGTGATAATAAATAAATTTTCTTCATTCAGAATTTTAAAGAATCTTCTCAATGATGGCTAATATAATGCAGTGCCTTTTTTGGTAGAAACTTTGTTTCCAGAGGAAGGCAATTTTCTAACAGGAGGCCAATATTGAGTCACGTGGCATGTGAGAGACAAAACACTATGTATAAATAATTGAATGTTTCCTATCAGAGCTTAACGACGATAATTTGAGAGAGAAAAAGCAAAAAAAAAATCATTTTCATTGTAACTTCATTTATCAGAATGCAGGTCCATTTAAAATGAAAATGCAGGAAAACTCTCAAACCAAGATGACCTGAATCACTTTGTAGCTGTAACAACTATCACTCTGCAAAAATTTATAGCACATGTCTGTTATGTGCTAGAGGGCATGTGGAGTCTGTGAATATGGCTTCTGTTTTAAAGTACTTACAATCTGATTAAACAGACTTGCACAACAAAACTACAAAATGGGGAAGTACAAAATAGTGTCAAGGACAGAATGGAAATTTGTTTTATTGAATTTAAAAGGGAAAAGAAACTTCTGATCAGAATTTTGCATGAAGCCTTGCAGCAATAACTAAAAAAAAGTAATTATGAAGTGTTCTGATTTTAATTAGATAATTTTCTTTTCCTAAGACATACTAAATTGATATACAACATCATGGTTTCTATGATTTTAAATATAATCTACAGAGTCATTTCCAAGAAATATATTTAAAATGATCAAAATATTTAATAGCATAAGCAAATTAGGAAATATAGCATTATATTAATACAAAAATACGAGCTTCTGAGTTTTAAATGTTTCATTTTTATATACAGTATAGTCAGATTGGCTTATTGAAGAACAGTGAAAAAGAAAGAACACAAGTGAGTTTATATGAATGACAGACCACATTCATTACTGAAAATCAAATTCCATTTTAAATTAATTTCATGTAGGAGTTAAAATAAATAACAGAAATCAATGGCTTAAGTGGATAAAGGTTGAGTTCCTGATTGCCTCACAATCTGATAAGGTCAGACCGCCCTCTCAAGTGTTATCCTCTGTGAAGTGAGTTCCATTTATTGTTGCAAAACAAAAATTACCTCATGTTTTCATTCTCATAAAAGAATACATACAGCAAAAATAATTTAGAAAAATAATCACATTTGTTTCTGTAATGAACTCATTCTTTACTTTTATTTTCTGTTGAAAAAGAAAAAAATGATTAAAAGGAAGAGAAAGAAAAGGAAATAATTCTAAATTAGAAAATGTCTAGAGGTCACATATCATTATAAGCAGCAATCTATTTTTGTTGTTCAGTGGTTACAGTCTCTTTAGTGAGGGTGTACATATATCTACATACAAACAAGATGAAAAATAAAGTGCTGAGATGTCTATTACATTAATTGTGAATTACACAAAGAATTCCACTTAAAGATTGTAGATATTTTTGCTTAATTTCTTGAGAAATCAGAAGAAGCAGGTTTTTTTAAAAAAATAGGGACAAATTATACCTTTAAAGAAAAAAAGGAAACAGATATAATTTTTACCTAACATTATAGCATATCCAATAGCATAATTTGAAATATTCTATTCATATAATTAAAGCCCTCACCTTCTTTTCTTATAATTATAGTAATTTAAAATGTTCTCTCACAGTAAAAAAAGTGAAGGATGCAATTTAAAGTGCGTAAGAAGGCAAGAAGGAAGTGGGGAAGGAGAAGAAGATGATTGAAGCAGGGAGGGAGGAAAGGATGGGTAATTGGATGTCATTAAAATGGTACATATTTACTTCTTTATTTTATTGAGGCAACATTAATTTACAATATTGGAGAGTTTTAAAAGGTCTATATTTTTACCTCTACAACTATGTATCTTACTGTAACAGCAACTGAGCAAAATATTCACTCATCACCCATTAGCCATTATTCATTCTTGCTGCCTCCTTCCCCTCTGGTAACCACCATTCTTTTGTTGGAGTCAGGAATTTTGGAGGATGTAGATGGTTGTTGCTTATTTTTCTTTATATTTCATAAATATGGAATCATACAGTGTTATTTTTCTCCTGATTTATTTAACTTAGCAAATCACCTCAAGATCAATCCCAAATGGGAAGATTTCACTTTTTTATGTCTGAGTAGTATTCCACTTCATATACACACCAAATTTTCTTAATTCACTTATTTGTTGTTAACAAATGTGCTAACCACTAGATTATGGAAACCCAAGTTAACTAGTTTACATGTTGTGGAACACAAGTTGTTTTCATATATTAACTATTGTGAAAAGTGAATTCAGATATTCAGATACTTAAAATATATCTTTCTGAATTAGTGTTTACTCCTGGGATAAATACTCAGAAGTGTTTTATTACTGGATTGGATGTATTTCTGTTTTTAATTTGTGAGGAATCAAGGAATCATACTACTTGATACACAGTGTTTACAAAAGTTTTCAATCAACTAAGAGTATGAGAGTGCTCCTTTTTCTTCACATCCTCACCAATAGTTTTATTTTTCCTTAGTTTTTTTTAAAGTCATTTCAAAATATGAATTGAAATTTCATTGTGGTTTTGATTTGCTTTTCCCTGACAGCCAATGATGTAGAACATCATTTCATGTGTCTGTTGGTCATTAGCGCAAATTCTTTAATGAAATGTTTATTTACATTTAATGCCCAATGGTATGTATTTGCAGCTGCCTGAACAAAGCGAAGGGTCTATAGTCACTGAGGCAGATTTCATCAAGAAGAATCCCAATAATCTCAGGCATTAATTGACTGTATTCAGCTGCAGCCTAAATCTATCTTAGGAGGATCTGCTGCTAAAGACTTTACCCTGAAAAGTTCAAAGTTTTGGGGAGTTATGGACTTGGGATACAGGCACGCAGCAGTAGTGGACAACCTTGCGTTGTAGGTAGATTTTTCAGAAACTAGGAGGTTTTAACTACACAGTCCTCTGTTATTTCAAGAAAAATGTACGAAGACTATTAGGAACATCACTTCTAGAACTTGTAATTACTAGAAGTGGGACCTTACATTTTTGAAGCATTGATTTGATTGACATAAAACCTTCAACTTGGACTAGGAAGTACAGATAATTGTAAATTTACTCAAATCAATTGTTTGTCTACTCACATTATCAAATAACATAGAATGTAAAATTTTTACTTTATGTTATTGCTAAGATCACAGACCCAGCAATGATGATGAAGATTATAAAATAAGAATATTTATTAAATCATTATCAATGATGTGGTCTCTATGAAGGTCAGTTATGTGTACAAATAACTAGAACACAGTTCATCTATCTCAGTGAATAACTTTAAAACTAGGAAACTATTTACATATTGAAATTTGGTTAAGCTATGAAAAATGAACTCATAATGAAATTATGGATCATAATTGTATGTGATTAGGACTTTGGATATATGAAATATAAAAATTTAATGTAAGATAAGAAAAAATAGATGGAGGTATGAGAGGGAAGGAAGAAGGGAGGGAGGAAGGAAGGATGGAGGAAGAAAGAAAGGAGGAAGGAAGAATGGAAGAAGGAAGGAAGGA
>PVHY01009729.1:0-54994 GCA_004024945.1 Uropsilus gracilis
GGTGTGGAGGACCCTCAAGCTAATGAAAATGGAACTACCATTTGACCCAGCAATTACTCTTCTGGGAATCTACCCAAAAGAGACCTCAATGTGGGTACAAAAGGACACCTGTACCCGGATGTTTACTGCAGCACAATTTATAATTGCAAGGTCATGGAAACAACCTAAATGCCCCAAAACAGAGGACTGGATGAAAAAATTGTGGTATATATACACGATGGAATAGTACTCATCAATTAAAAATGACAAATTTGACAACTTCATAGCAACATGGATGCATTTAGAAGAAATCATATTAGCTGAAACAAGCCATAAAGAAAAAGGCAGAAACCAAATGGTTTCACTAATGTATGGGATATAGTGAAAATAAATAAATAAATAAATAAATAAATAAATAAATAAATAAATAAATACATAAATAAATAAATAAAAGCCTTGAAGAAAGTCAAAACAAGCTAAGCACCAAAATGAAGTGCACAACTATGAACAGAAGGAAAGGGAGGGAAGGGCGGGGACGGGGGGGTTGGGCAAACCCTTGAGATTACAAAGTTGTGAAATTTATATATAAATAAAGAAAAAAAAAACCTCTGATGCCTTTTATCAGTCAAAATTGGAGCAAACTGATTGGTACTTAAACACCACCTGATGTTGGCATGTACCCAAGTCAACAGTTGCAGGGGACTTGGCACGGCAGTCACTCCTTCCTCTTATGGGTTATACTGATTCGCTTTAAACAAAATTCACTTAGACATTCCCCAATTCCTTTCAGTTGGACCGAGGCTCTTATTGTGTATGCTGAGGCTTCAGACTTTTTTTTTTTTTTTTTTATGGTGGAGGAGGGGAACCCAGTGGTATATTCATATTGCCAGACTCCAAATGTCTTTATTTTTAACAAGAAAGATAAAACTCTTAAAAGGAATAAAACATTCATCATGTAAGGTTAGAAAAAGTAACCAAATGAACAGAGAAACTAAGAAGAAGGAACTAATGGAGATAAAGGTTGAAATAATGAAACAGAAAAAGAGAAAACAGATGCAGAAATTGGTTCCTTTGAAAAAACCGGTGGAAACATTTTCAAGCCTAATTAAAATGAGAGTGAGGCAATAGCCACTAAAAATTATAAAGGAATAGCACATGCAGTTTTGTGACATGCAGATTTAAGACCTAAAGGAAATAGATGATTCCTAACAAAACGAAAAAAAAAATCATTAAACTTTACTTAAGGATTGGAAAACTTGAATAAATTAACAACCATAGGAAAATGGAAGTTTATTTAAGTTCTACCATTGGTAAGAATACCATGGTCAAGATTAGTTTAATGGGGAATAGGTTATTTCATTGTTATTTAGCTCTTTCAGATCATGAAAAATGCAGTATTCCTATATTGGCCTTCTGTAATCCAGCACAATCTTAATACCTAATTGATGGAAGCCTAGAGTAGAAACATTAGAAACTGGAGGTGGGGGTAGAAATGCTTAGCAGTTATTAAACCAGCTACAGAAACGAAAAATTCTTAGGCCCTAACTGCTCTCACAAATATCAGATAGAATGTATCTGGAGACTCAGACCACAGGTAGGATATGGAGATGAAGGCCATTGTACAAATAAACTTAAGTCACATACTAGAAGTAATTAACTTAATGATAGATAAACTGTTCCACGAAGAAATGAACCCCTCTTAAAAAGAACACCACATTAGTACAATTTCTGCCTGGTAAGATATAGCTCTCCTGCCTACCTATGTCTATACAGCTGTCTCTATTAACAAACCCATCCCATTCAGTTGCAACACTTACTCCCTACCTGTGTCTGTGCAAGCATCATCTTCTCCTCGCATGGTGAAACTTGCCATTTGCTACAGAAAGGGGAGCTCTGCTGAAACTTTTCTCAGAAGTGACTCAAAGACCCCACTCCCTGAACCCAACATCTTTCCAAAAGGACACCGTGATCATGATAATTCCTACATGAAATATACTATCAACCAGCATTGTTTATCAATATTGCTGGACTCTATTTGCTAGTTTATAAAAAACTGCATTAAAACAATACATACCAGTATAACCTACAAGAAAGGCACATTATTGCAGTAGCTTCTAAAAAATATATTTTATAAGTTAAATACTATTAAAATTTTGAGCAAAATAGCAATAAAGTGAAATTGCTTTAATTATTACTATAAATCATAGCTCAAAAATACTAACAGCAAAAAACAAATTTAAGCATCCAATAAATTGATTTGACAATAGACAGATGACTGCTTTACCAGTACTTAGTATGTAATCTAAGACTGGCAGTATTACAAAGCATGGAAGAGAACGGCATAAACAGAAAAAAGAACAGCAGTACATCTGTTAATGGAATCTACAAACTTAGAAATCAAAAGTTTAGATTTTTGTAGAGGTAGCCTTTTTTTTTTTATAAAACCTATCAAAATTTGGTAAGCAGGCTGGATATGAATAATTTCTAAAAGAACTGTACTCTGTGGCTCTAGAAATATGTACACAGAAATGTCGAGGGAAAGAATCAGGGTGTAGGCCAGAAGAGCAGGGATGAAAGAATTCACTGGAAACAGAGTGGAGAACAGAAATGTCATATTTACTGAATTCACTGCTAATAGAAGTAGCTGTCAAGATGGGGGAAGTCTGTGCCTGAGGAGAATTTGGGGCATCCTTTTATAACCTGTTTCATAGGCTTTTCATGACTGGGGAGTCAGTTTGTGACACTTAGTGCAGGGAGGTTGGTCTTGTCAAGGGTGTTGACCCCTGACACAGAATATGTCCTGTTCCTGCTTCCTCATTCATGGTCAAAGTGACTGGGTCTACTGACCTAGTTCCCAAGCAACCTTATCTACTCTCTTTATCTCTTCAAGACTCCCAAACCTTTCTGTGGGCAAGAGGTGGGGGTTTTAATGGATGATACACAGACAAGAAATGTGAAAGAAATTTTTATGAAAATAGATCAGATAGTGTTTAGGATAAAATTAAAAGAATGTCACAGGACCTATTTGAAAATAATTATAAAATCTTACGAATTGAAAGTTCTTCCCAAGAAATTTATTCTTGAATAGAAGAGTTATTGCTACCGTCAGTTCTCCCCAAATGAAAATATGAACCTTATACAATTCCAATTAGTAATAAAAATACTTTTTAAAAACCTAAACTAATCCTGAAATTATATATTAAAGAAGTGGCTACTCTACAAAATCATGAAGAAAAACAATGATGGAGAATTCACATTTAAAGATGTGCCACAGAGTCACTCTATATGAATCAATATGATACTGATATGGGAATAGACAAACTAGGGAAACAGTGCCAATGCTTGAACTTACCATATGACAAACATGTGGGGAAAAAGATTTAACAAACATTCTAGAACAACCAGCCATTCCAATAAGTTGGGTCTCCTGTGACACAATATTTAAAGACAAATTCCTTGCATACTCTCTCTGAGCTCCAGTTCCTATGGACTAAGGTAACTGGTTAACCCCCGCCATTTGCTGCAGAAAAACATGAAACCTGGGCATAATATAAAAAGTAGTGACTTGAAGTTATGGAGGAGTGAGGAGAACCAGACAAATGCTAGTGGGGGCTCCAGTTCATGCTTACTTGGAAGAAGAGAAAGCAGCTGGGGTGAAGGTGTGTGGGAAATCTTGCCTTCCTTGCCTTGTGGCTTGGGGAACCAGGAAATCAAAGCTGGAATACTGAAGGAAACTGGAAGAGGAAATAACCACATCTTTTGACTCTCAAAACTGCATATGCAGAAGACTCAAAGCAGCTCAGCCAAAGAAAGAAGATCTGAGCTGAGACTGGAGTCTATTCAACAGATGTTTGAAGTCTAGGTAAAAACTTAATCAGTTAAAAATACTTAAATGAGAAAAATAACAGAATTCATAATTTTCACAATTTAATATTCATAGTGCCCAGAATATAATCACAAAATATGTGACACATAAATAACATTTTTTTTATTTAAATGTGCTAAGGCAAAATGCTTCAAGCTAGCAAGAAAGGGCACTTTTAAATTTGGCTTTTACCCCCAGGCTCTTTCCCCCAGACACATGCAGTTCCAAAACCAGACCAGATTTAACAAATAGAACAGGATTTTTTTACAAAAGGGAGAAAGAACAAAGAAGCAAAAGTCCCTGAGACTGGGAAGACCCCAGTTTTCTCACAACGTAGTTAAGTCCAAGTCTTTCAATCTAAAGTTGCATGTGGCATGCTCCAACCATGTATATCCAAGAAGAGATGACATCTGCCATTTCTGAACAACTGACACAAAGTTCAGACTTCCAGCAAGTCTTCTCCACATACCAGATTCTCTAAGCTTCCGAATCTTTCTGTTAAATACAGATCAGCTTTCCAGAATGCTATATCTTTCATTAGAAGTTCCAGGTTTTAGCTTGCAAGCAAAACTAGCTTTTTCTAGTAACTTTTTAGCTTTCTGGACTCCCATCTGGTTCTCCAGCTACCACTTCAGCGTGGAGCATCTTTCTCCCTCTCCTCTATGCTCCGACAAGTGGTAGCTTTTGGCCTGAGCACACAATGTTCTACATGCTGGGTGCATCTCCACCAAGTCTGCACCCAGACTCTGATTTAACTGCATCTCAAACCAGGGGTGGGGGAGAGGCACAGCCCCATATCAAAAAAATGTCTTCCAACACATTCTCAAGGGGGAAGAAGTCAAAAATTATCTTTCAAAAAAAAGAATGACCCCTCTAAGATGAACCAGATGCTGCAACTAACCAACAAATTCATACTACTATAACTCAGTGAAGTAAAACAAAAATATATTTTCAATTAATGAATTTGTCAACATAGAAGAGAAATTCTATTTTCAGTAAAAAGAAAGCAAATAAAAATTATTGAAATAAGAACTACAATTTCAGAAATTAAAAATCCATTGAACGGATTTAAAATCCAAACAGATGCAAGAAAATAAAATATGCAAGTATTGTAGAAAGATAAATATTACCCAAAATAAAGAACAGGAAAAGGAGTGCAAAAAGAAAGCAGTTCAATTCATCATTAAAAATATCTTTCAGGTATATATTTATGATGTTCAATTTTCTTCTGGCTTCTTGAACATATGGAGTGCAGCTTTGATAGTGATGATTTTAATGTCCTTGTCTACCATCATTTGTGTCATTTCTAGGTCAGTATGATTGATTGACTTTTCTCCTCATTGGTTATATTTTCTCTTCTTTCCTGCATATATTTTTGAATGTATGCCAGGCTCTGTGAGCTTTGACTCCTCTGCATTATTGTATTCCTATAAATATCATTCTGAGGTGCAGTTAAGTTACTTGAAAACAACTTGATCCTTTTAGGTCTTGCTTTAAGCTTTTTTAGGAAGAAAGAGCTCATCATTTAATCCAATGTTAATTTTTTTCTCCTTTACTGTGGCAAAATCCATACAGAGTTTTACCAACCCCTATAATTATGAGGATTTTCCACTCCAGATGATGGGGACGGGCATTATTATTGTCTTTGTTATCCTTCATTGAATGGATTAATCCTGTTGATAATTTTCTCACATGCTTGTATTGAAGAATATTGAAATACTTGCGGATTTCTGGAGTTTTCTTCCCTTGCAGTTCCCTTCTTTTCAACAATGCCCTGCTAATTCTAGCTGCCTAGGCATCTCTGGATCCAGGTTTTTCTCTTGAACTTTGACATGACTGTGGTGGCGTAATCTGGGTTACTCCTCTGTGCTGCTGCCTGGAAATGCTCTCTAGATAAGGCAATTGTAGGACTTAACTCATTTGTTTCTTAGCTCTCTGAGATCATTGTCCTTCTTAACTAGATGTTCAATGTCTTGAGGAACTTTATATATTTTGTACATTTCATTCATTGTTTCAGGCAGGAAAGCAAATCTGTTATGTGTTACCCTATCTTCTCTGTTCCCTTCTTCCCTTCAATAACTGCATCCTTCCCTGTTCTGAGCTCTTCATCCAGGGCCCTCTAGGGTCTGTGAAAACTAAAACTAATAGAATTTTTGAAGGAATTGGCAAACAGCTTAAAAGTTCATATAGAAAGGCAATGAACTTGGAATAGTTAAATGAAACAATGAATTTGGGAACCATAAACTACCTGAGATAAAACATATTATAAATCTAGAGCAATTGAGATTGATGTAAGGATAATCATATAAACCAGTGGGACAAAATAGAATTCAGAAATGAACTCATACTTACATGGTTAATTGAGGTCCAATGCAAGTCAATGGAGAAACTATACTCATTTAAACAAATGGTGCTGGAACAATTGTATATTAATATGCCAAAAATGAATTTATACTATTATATAGCTGTATACAAAAATATTAATCCAAGTGAATGATATCCCTAAATATAAGAACTAAAATTATAGAATTTCTGGAGAGGATAACCATTGTCATTTTTGGTTATATTTAAAAAACAAACAAAAAGCATGAAATATAAGTGAATAAATAAGGTGAAATTCAAATTCAAAGTCTTTATATCTTAAGAAACAGAATTAAGTAAATGAAAAAATTGTTTTTTGCAAAACATAAGAACATATGTTAGAAAAAGGACTTGTGTCTTGAATATATAAATAACTTATAAATCAAGAACAGGGAGACAATATCCCAATAAAAATGGGTGGAAGATCTTTCTAAAATAGGGCTAAATTAGTGAAAAATATTTCACAAAAGGAGATATAGGAATTTTCAAGTTATCAGAAAAATGGCAACTGAATCCGTAATGGTCTGCCAACTAGATTGACTAAATTGAAAGGCAATGACAACCCAAGTGTGGTGAGGCTGTGGAACAATTTTAAGTCTCATCCATGGCTGATAAAAAAGCAAAATAGTACAACCACTTTGCAAAACAATGTGATCGAACCATTAGTAGATATATACTTAGCATTTGATCCAGAAGTTCTACTACTGGATATTTGACCAAGAGAAAGAAAAACTTCTATTCATGAACGTAGTGTTTATAGCAGGACAATACACAGAAACTTGGGATGGATAAACAAATTTTGTTTTATCTATACTTCAACAGCTATAATATTGTAAATATATATTTTAACATCTGTACTATACTGCAACAAAAAGTTAAAAAAGAATAATGACCTCAACATCATAGATGAATTCCAAAAACATTATTTGAGTGAAAAAAATCAAGCACAAAAGTCTGCACTAGAGGATTCAATTTATACAAAATTCTAAGAAAATGCAGAAGAATAGTAACAAAAATCAGATCTGCACCTGAAGTTTGGGGTTAGGAGTATGTGAAGGGACCTAAGAAACATTTTGTGATATCAGAACTATTTTCTATCTTGATTGTGATCACTTTATCCTATACAATTACTCCAACTCAATAAACTGTAAAGTAAATGCATTTCATTTTACATAAATATCTTAACTTTTAAAAACCAAAAATGGGAAATATTTCCCCATGACTAACCCTCAATATCAAAAAAAAGAAAAAAAAGCAAAAACTAGTACTCTTCAAGAAAATCTTGCAGGAGTACATCTTCTTAAGACTGGGACTTTTAATGCTATAAAAGAAACGGGAAAACCTTTTTGTGCCTAAAGTAGCAATTAAAATCTGTGGGAAAACAGATCAGAAAGAATAGTGTGATGCAAATAACAGATAAGAGCTAAGTAGTCCATTTCATCAACGTGTTTCTCCCAACTTATAAGAAAAATATAAAATTTAAATAATTGACTGAGAGAAAGTTATAGAAGAGCAAATTTGAATGGTCACAAATATGTGTCTGGGTCCCTCAATTCACTGGTAGCCAGACAAATGCAAATAACAGAGAAATGCAATACCAATTTACCTTCATTAGTAAGAACTGGCTCTTAATGGTCACCAGGATTTAAAGAAACAGTCCTCTGACTCCTGCTGGAAATGCTCCACTGTACATTACTGTCTTTGGCAGAAGTAATCGAGCAGCATTTATTGAAAATAAAAATGCGTATGTCATTTAACCTTACCAGGCTTCTCCCACAAATACCCATAGAAATAAAAGCAGACATATTAACGGACATGAACACTAAAGTGTTTATTGCAGCATTTATTTCTAATGGCACAAAACTAGATCAAAGTGGTGGTTGATCAAGAGGGAACCATCAAAAATTCAACCATGTGTTTATTACCTTCTACTGAGCAGTGAGTAAAAGGAATGTCCTGGAATTATCACAGGCAATGGTTCCACCACTTATTAGAAAGTAAGAAATGGGAGATGCAGAAATTTCCACCACTTACTATTGAATAAGAAATGCAAGATGCAAAAAGTGTATAATAATCCACTTTCCATAAAGCAAAGATTAAAATCCCATTTTACAAGCACACCTAATTTCTGTTTATATGTCTATATTTATTTTGTATAGTCTGTGAGCATGCAAGAAAACACAGAGTAATGCACACCAGAGTTTTGAATTTTTCTACTAAGGTGATTCATTTTGTATTGAACCCAGGACCCCAGTATGAGCAGTATTAAAATTTAGGCACTGATGCCATTAGCTATGTCTGAAAAACACAAGTGAAAGGATGACCTAAACAGGATCAGGGTACTTTCACTTTGTGGCAAATTCTGGGTGTGGGAGAGAAAAATGTATCACCTAGAGGGTATGGAGAGGGAAATTGGAGCCTATAGCTTTTAGGGGAAACAAAGAGAGATTCAAAACGAAAGGAGCAGAGACTAGAGAGAGACTTTTGGGGAGAGGAGAGACATGAGAATGGCATGCGGGTAGAGTGACCCGAGTGACCAGGCTGGGCAGAAGCCCACTGCAAGAGTGAGCTGGTGGTGGCAAAGAACCATGGTGGCCTGCAGAAGAGTGGCCGGTGTGGAGAGTGTGGCACTGCAGAAAGGTGGCATAGTAAGTTGGTACCTAGAGATGGCCAGGGATTTGGAAAGCTGATTTGTGTATCAGCAACTATTGAAAAAGTTTGAAGAGCCTTGGAGAAGCAGAGCAGCTCAGAACACTGTAGACAGAAGAAGCAAAAGGAAGAATCTGGAGAGAGATTGGACTTTACAGAGTACCTGCAAAGTTTGGAGGGGCAAAGGGGCACCCTCATGGACAAGTGTCTTTTGGACCTTTGGGACTAACCATGGTGATTGGGGTAAGATAACTGGCCACTTGTGGCTTGAAGAATTGTTTGTTTTCCCTGCTAAATCCCTTGTAAAAATGTTAAATTGCATTTTGACTGGCAACGGCTGTGTGCGGTGGTACGAACCTGAGGGAACCTGGGTGGCAGAAACCGCATTTTAAATGTGGCTTGTTGGTTAGAGGCTTCTGCCCCTTTTGCACTCAATTTCAGTATGACCAATACATGTGTCCATGTGCTGTAAATGCCAACGTCTCAGCAATTTTCTCAACAATTTGGATTCTCCTTGTAGGCCATTTAGATCTTACAGAACCATCTTGTCAAACTTCTCGTGTTTATATTTTTGCTGCAGCAAGGAAAGAATGAGCAATTAATGATTTTCTCCTGGAATTGATGCATATTAGCTTGCTTGATTTATTTCTTTTCCAAATCAAACTATCTATATAGGATATGTAAGTTCAAGGAATTAGGGAAATCTATTCCTTCCATGAGCTTCTGCAAGGGGAACAGAAATGGAAACATTGTTCAGAAGTAAAAATGTTTAGTAAACATACATTGATGACATTATATAAAGTAAACTTTAAAATGATTTTGGAATGATGTTTAATGTTAGTACTTTATGAAAAAGCAAAATAAAAATATAATAAATGCTCAACCAGAAAGAAAATATTTATTTTTGCAAATTGGTCAAAATGATGAGGGGTAATATAACTCATTGATGATGTAAGCATGGGAAAAAGAGACATTCTGATCTACTCCTGGTATGGGAATCAATTTTTGTATTTCTGAAATAGATTGAAGATATCAAAATGCAATTTTTGTATATTTTGATTGCTTTTCCTTGTAACATTGGTTAATATCTTTGCTTGTGCCTTGGATGTATAAGATCCCTATTTTTAGGATTACTACCAAATCACCCATACTCCATTGGGCTCCCTCCCAACTTTGTGTTCATGCCTTCACCTCCTCCTCCTCTGAACATCTCAGTTCCACAGTCTGCTTTCAAGGGCTAGTTGTTAGCTAACCCTTTGTCTGGTTTCTCTATATTCCACATACGGTGACATCAGCTGCAATTTCTTTCTCTTGATTTATTTTACTTAGATGAACCCTTCCTTCTCCATCCACATTGCTACAAATGGCAGGAGTTTACCTTTTTGATCACTGACTTGTAGTCCATTGTGTATGTATATTACATCTTCTTGACCCCCTCATGTGTATTTATGCAAGTAGGCTATTTTCAAAGCTTGGCTATTTTAAACAGTATGTAGAACATGTAAGTGCAAGTTTACCTTTGAATTTGTGTTTTTGTGTTCTTTGGGTAGATATGTAGTAGTGGAATTGATGTCATATGGTAGATTAAATTTTAATATTTTGAGAAACTTTCAGACTACTTTTCATATATGATATATGGACCAGTCTGCATTCCAACTAACAGTGGAATCATTCTTCTATAAGGAATCATTCTTCTCTACATCCTTACCGGCATTTGTTGTTTTTGGTCTTTTGTGTATGGGTCATTCTCACACTGAGGTGATTGAGGTGCCATCTCATTGTGGTTTTGATGTGCTCTTTCCTAATAAAAGGTGATGACGAAAAAATTTTTCTGGCCCTGTTGACCATCTGTATGTCTTTTTTTGAGAACTACCTATTTAGTGATTGTTTTCAGTATTCACTTTTTATTTGGGTTATTTTTCTTTTTATTGCATTGTATGATTTCTTTATATATTTTGAACATCAGCACTTTGTCTGATATCATGTGCAATGAATAGTGTGCAAATATTTTCTTCCATTCATTACAGTATCTTTTTGTTTTACTGAATTTTTTTTACTATGCAGAAGCTCTTTAGTTTCATGTAGTCCATTTGTTTACATGCACTTTTGTTTCTTTTGCCACTAGAGACATCACTGAAGCCAATATCATGGTGTGTTTTGCCTATTCTTTCTTCAATGTAGTTTATGGTTTTAGGTCTTACAGCCAGCCTTTAATTCACTATGCGTTGATTTTTGTATAAAGTGTGAAATGGTGATATAATTTCATCATTTTCTTGTCTCTGCCTAGTTTTCACAGCACCACTTTTTCAAGAGACACTTTTCTCTAATGTATACATTGGCTTATTTGTGTAGGTTAATGCCCATAGATTTACAGATTTATTTCTAAACTCACAACTTTATTCCATTGATCTACAGAGCTGATTTTGTTCTAGCACCATAGTGTTCTGATCACTATAACTTTGTTGTATAGTTGGAAAGTTGGGAGTGTGGTACCACCACTTTTCATCAATTTTGTCAGGATTTCTTTGGCTATTGAGGGTCAGTTTTGGTTTTACATGAATTTCAGTAATGTTTGAAGAATTCCATTGAAATTTTATAGGGATTACATAGAATCTGTATAATACTTTGGCTAGAATAGCCATTCGAACTATGCTAATGCTTCAAAGCCATAAGCAGAGAGGGGAGTATCTTTCTATATGTTTATTCTTATTCTTTAGCAATGTCTTTATTGTTTTCTTTGTACTAATCCTTTAACTCTTTTGATAAGTTTTCTCATAGGTGTTTATTTTTCTTGGTGTGATTGTAAATGGTGTCATTTTCTTAATTTCTTCCTCTTCTTGCTCATTGTTTATATATAGGAAAGCAACTGCTTTTTGTGTATTGATTTTATAATTTTCCACATTACTGACTTACTGTTTCAATTAGTTTTTCAGTGGAACCATTAGAGTTCTCTATGTATATTATCATGGCATTAGCAAATAAGGATAAATTTATTTCTTTCCTGTTTTCACTCCTTTTATATCCTTCCTAGGACTTCTAATACTATGTTTAATAGTAGTGGTAAGAGTGGTCAATCTTTTATTGTACCAGATTTTAGTGAAAGCT
Organism: Uropsilus gracilis; assembly: GCA_004024945.1. NCBI lineage: Eukaryota > Metazoa > Chordata > Mammalia > Eulipotyphla > Talpidae > Uropsilus > Uropsilus gracilis. Next base: position 11,960 of record PVHY01009729.1, read on the forward strand.
TAGTTTTTCACTGTTGAGAATGATATTAGCAATGGGCATGTCATGTATGACTTTTATTATGTTACCCTCATTTAACCCTAGATTTTAGAGGTTTTTCATCTTAATGAATGCCAAATCTTACCAAATATTGTCTAGGTATTCATTAATATGGTCATATGGCTCTGAATCTTTGTGTGGTTTTTTTTTTGTTACTTTGATGAATTATGTTGATTCATTTTTGGTTATTGAACCACCCTTGTGTCCCATTTGATCATGGGATAATTCTTGTATAAAGAATTTTAAAGATAAGCTTGGTCATGCATAATTCTTCTGATGCCTTACTGAGTTCAGTTTTGAGTTCATTTTATTACAGATTATTATATTTTGTTCATTGGGAAATTGGTCTGTAATTTTCTGTTCTTTGTGTTGCTTTGTTTGGTTTTGGTATTGGGATAATGTTGACCTCATAAAATGTGTTCTATCTCACTCAATATTTTGGATGAATTTGAGAAGGATAGGTTTTAATTCATCTTTGAAGTTTTGGTAGTACTCACTGTGAAGCCATCTGGTCCTGGGATTTTGTTTGTAGTAGGATCTTATTCTGAATTTTTACAGGTTTTGTTATAACTTCTCCTCTTTCATTTCTGATGCAATTCATTTGTGTTTCCCACCCCCCCAAGTTTTCCTAGTGAACCTAGCTAAAAGGTTTGTGTATTTTATTTAATTTTTTCAAAAATTAGCTTTTAGGTTTCATTATTCTTTTGAAATATCTTTTGACTTCTAATTATTGCTGCTCTAATTTTTATTATTTCCTTCCTTTTTCTACTGCCTTTTGATTTTGTCTATATTTTTGTCTATATTTGGTTTTATAGTTTATAGATGTGTGAGATAAGGTTGTTTATTTGTGCTCTTATATCTTGATGTGACCCTGTACTACTATTTACTTCCCTCTTAGTACTTAGTTTTTGTCATGCAGGTAAGATCTGAAAGGTTGTGCCCTTGTTACCTTTTGTCTCAAATATTTTTTTATTTTTATCTTTGATTTCCTCTTTAATCAGTAGTCTTCAGTAACATGTTGCTCAGTGTCTACACATTGGAAGCTTTCCCTGCTTTCTTTTTGGACATTTTGCTTTTTCCTCTGCACCCATTAGGCAAACATTCAGTAGCTTATCAGAGCAGGCCAGAAATGAGGTAACGTAATACAGGTCTCCATACTTTTCCAGATTTGGAGTGTTTTCCTCTATTATTCTTTAAAATTTGTTTTCTGTTTCCTTTTATCTCTCACTCACGGATATACATACATGTGATTCTTAAATTGCCTTTCCTCTTGATATCAGATAATTCTGGAACTATTTCTTCATTTTTAAAAACTTTACTTCTCTCTTTCCTTTTATACCCAGATTCTTTTTTCTTTCACATCTTCAAGATCATTGATTCATTCTCTCATTTGGTCTATTCTAATTTCATATTTTTCTCCTGAAATTTTCATCTCCTCTATTCTTCTTTTTACATCCTGAATTGCCATTGTTTTTTTATTTAAAGCTTCAATTTTGATATTTCTTTATTAATTTTTCTCATTTCATTCATTTTTCTACTGAATTTCCCACCATTAAAAAAAACGTTTTATCATTGCAATTTTGACCTCAACTTCTAATGAAAAGAACAGATCTTCCATGTTTTTGTGAATGAGCTCTGCGTACTTTTCCCCTTCTGTGGGTAGTAGTCCCCTGGTGGACTATGTTGTCATTGTTGTAGCTTTCCATGTCCCCCCACCTTTTTTTTCATTTTTGCTTTTGAAACCCCTCTGTTGTGGTGGTGCTTTTACAGTGTGTGGGGCTCACCCACCTGTGCTGGGGGAGTTGGATGAGGGTGGTTGGTGGTCCTACCAGGGTCCATGTGAACCTCTGATTACTCAATTCTTGTATTTTCTTGACCTATTAAATAATTAACAAGAATTTACTGTTGAAAACTTTTAATTTGCTTGCTTAAAGAAAGATTTATTGTAGGAATTTTATGACAATAAAGGGAAAACAGTCTAAAAATACATCAATTAAGAATGAGTTAATTGACATATGCCTAAAACATATAATAGAATGTTATAAGAGTCACTAAAAAGCATTGAGGTGGGATTTTGTTGTAACATAAAAAAATCAAAGACTAATGTTTGCTTACCTGTTATGTTATGAACAATATTAGGACTTTAGAGTTTAAAATAACTATTTTCATCTGTTTCTAATATTGCTTTTCAGGTATAAAAGGAGATTGGGAGGTAGTTTGTCTTTGATTCAACTTCATGTTTTCAGCTGGGTTAGAAAGATCCACTTCTCTGGTGGCTTCTTCATTTGCATGTCTAGTGCTTTGTACACTTTGGTTTCTTTTTTTCTCAACATGGAATCTCCTCTTTCCAGGTCTTCTTAGACTTCCATATATCATGGTGGCCTCAGGATTAAACTTCTAACATGGTGGTCAGCTTCAAAAGTAGGAAGTGGATGCTGTCAGTTAAGAGCTATGCACAGAACACTATGGCTACCACATTCTATTCACTGAAGTAGTTCAAAGTTCTGCTTATATCTGAGGAGGAAGAATAGCTTTGCTTGATGGCTGAATGGCAAGAACACTTGTAGAAGAACATACAGGATGGGGATATTGCTGTGACTGTCTTTGGAAAATGGAGTATATTACAGTATTGCATGACATGGGTTATTTAAAAATCTAGGGAAAATATAAAGGTTAAAATGTTTCTTTGGGGCATAATTTTGAACTGACCACTGCTGTCTACTATAGATTCTTTAGTGGCTGGTCTTTTATATTGAGCACAAATACAAATTACTTTTGTAATCAGGAAAATTTAAAATAATTCCAATTTTGATATAAAAAAGAAATAGCTTTAAAATAACTTTCTCACAGATTTTGCAGTGCTCAAAGAATACATTTAAGTAGATGACATATTTTCCCTATGGAAAATTTCAGGAAGAATCTCTACATTTAAGTTTCCTTATTTGCAGATGGAGTAGGAGTGATAACTTTTTGGCAAAATAAAATTTAAATAATGGATTTAAATAATAGAAACCATTATTCAGGATGAGCTGAATGCCATTCTTACCCAGATGAAAGATTTAGGTAATGAAATGGAGCATATAAAAGCCTTACAGTTGTCTCATGCAAATTAAATCATATTAAACACTTAAGCTAAACTTTTAAAATGAAGCAAATCAAAACCTTACTGAGGAAGGGTTAGAGTTTAAGTGTCTTTTTCATTAATCAGAAAAATAATCTTAATGTTTAGTGGGCATATTTTCTATTTTAAGCATCATCATTTTTGTAATTCTGAGTTATCAGAATAACAGCAAATGTGTATATTCAAAGATTTCTCATTGGTTTAACCATCTTCTCAAACATACCCAGGAAGTCACAATGCTGGAATTACATTGACACAATCATTCCCATGGAAACAGAGCCTGGTGTTATAAACATGGCATTATGACTTCTCAGCAGGAAGAAGCAGATGGAATTTTGGCACTGAATCTGTAAGATTTATTCAGAAACACAAATGTCTTAAAGAACACCAAGGGAGAAAAAAAAGAAAAAATGACATGGAGTTGCCCCGATTATATGCATCACTTGTTTTTTGTTCTTGATGTTTTTCAAGGATGTGTTTGCCTCTGGCAGGACTTGATTTTGTCTATTCTTTTTTTCATTGCTCTGTCTGGCACAACATGTTTTCATTTTATTCATTGTCTGTTCATCTGGGCAGGGGCTGCATTTGGAGATGGAGAAGTTGAAAAGCCAAGGAGGGAATGGACTTTCATGGAGACTCATTAGGGACTCAAGTCCCCAGCAAGTTTGTGGTCCTACAGGAGCAAGAGATGTCTCCTGACCCCCAAACCATATATTTGCTTTACCTTTCAGTGTCTTAGTTTTACCTTGAGAATGTAATTCATGCATGCATCACTTAGGACTTTTCTTTTGCCATCCTAATGAGGTCCCCTCAAAAAAATGTTTTAAATAATATAAAAATTTTAAGTTTTTCCCCTATCAAAACAGTTCATGATGTTAGGCATCAATGTTATTTCTGCATTATTTTTCTGCCATTTCATCTACTAGAAAAGGATGGCACACACTGTACCTGCACTCCAGACAGCATAAGGAAAGGGCATTTCCACATCTGTTAAGAGTAAAATCTGAAAGGGCATTTCCACATCTGTTAAGAGTAAAATCTGAAAGTTATATATATATATATATATATATATATATATATATATATATATATATATATATATATATATATATATAAAACTTCTGTTTATATCTCATTGGCAAGAACTTAGTTGTATGGCTATGTTAAAGTACAGATCTGGGATTTCAGCAGCAACAGCATACGGGTGATGCAAAGGCAAGAGACATTTATTTTCTGACTTAAGTCAGGGTCCAGCACTGACCTGGATCACCAACGCAGCAGTTACATCAGGGCAAGTGAGGACTCTGAGCCCCCACACAGTTCTCTTTTATTCCTTAACCAGGGTCTTGGGTATACGTATACCATTTGGGTTGGCCAGCAAGGGGCTAGGAGGAAAAAGTCTTATCTGGCTAGTGAAGGCCTTTGCCATATAAGGGGAGGTTGCTGGCTGGTGGCCAATGATGCCATATATGGTTGGCTTCTGGCTGACATGGCCCTTATGTCCATATAAGATTGGCTCACCTGCCCCTTTCCATAGATGCCTAACTTTTTCCGAAAAAAATGGCTGCTTGATATCCACTAACAAAATGGTTATCATTTGATATTTAACAGCCATACCACATATCAAGAGAAGCTGGGTAACCACATGGTCAGCTAAAATTAACATAGTATGATTACTTATGCAGACAATTCTAAGCACTCTACTAAAAACTATTAAATAGCTGAGTTTAGCAAAGTTGTAAGATACAAGATCAATCTTATATAAGATATATAGAAAAAATAATATTACTATATTATTGTATTAAATGACCAGAATTCATATTTTAAATGTGACAGCACTTACAATATTAAAATACATTAATAAATGTAGGGACAAAATTGATAAAAAGATGTGCACCAAAATACTAAACATTGCCGGTAGAAGGAAATAGAATGATATGCCATGTTCACATGGTGCAAGACTCACTAGTGTTAAGGATATCTGCTATTCACAAATTGATCAATACACTCATGATCACTTCATTTTTTTACATATAGGTGTTGGAAGAATTATAGATGTTCTTGTCAGTATACTTATCTATACTTCTTGTCATGTATAAAAATTCCACAAATATATAAAAAATACACAAAAATATTAGAACACAAAATAAATTAAAAATCCAGAAATAAAGCATATAATGATAATGCCTATAGAAAAAAGCATAAAAGAAAATTCTAGTTGCCTTGAATTTGGAAAAATTTCTTAAATATGACATAAAAAGCACTCTAAAATTGCAATTTGAATTTCATCACATTTAAAACCACTTCAAAAGACATTCTTAAAAAAACTAGAAGTTCAACCACACACTGAGAGAAAATAAGTGCAATGAAAAGTATGACAAAGGATCTAACCAGAAAAATAATGAAGAATTCTTATAACTCAACAATTAAACAAGTCCAATTTTTAAAAAGGCAAAAGTAGTTCTTTAAATACTGGAAAGATGGAGTAGATCTATTTTTCTCTACTTTCAACTAAAATTCTCAACCATTATAAATAGAACAAACACAAAACTCAAAAACACAGAGAAAGCACCCTGACTCCCTACGTGATTGCTGACACTGTGGTGAGGTTGGCCTCATTGCTACTGGAATATAGTGAGAATGCTAACTCTCTGCTGGCCCAGCCTTGACACCAGTCCAGTGAGAAACAGAAAAGGGTCTCATAACTGTAGGGCTAGGTAGAAGTTCAGGTTTTCTACAGAGTCTCTGTTGGAGTGGCATCTTCCATTAACATAGCTGATGTGTTATGCATTGGTAGTAACATTGGAAAGAAAAAGTGTAGCTAGGAAGTAGAAGTTACTTTACTTTTGTTTTAGTATTGTAAAATTCAATAAGGACTTCACAATATTATGGAGATTTGACTTTATGACTTGATTGTTTCAGAGCCCAGGTGAACAGAGCTTAGTTTGATTTTGCTAAGGTGTGGTTGATGACCCTGATGACCCTTCATTAGAATTCATACCTTTCTTTCAGAAGGCTAGAAGGGGAGAGAAAAGAAGAACAAAGCTTTTTGTGATGTGAGATGATTGACAAGGCTTTGCTCCCAAAAGGGAGGGGAAACAAGAAACAAGGAGAGAGATATAAAAAAAAGACTTGGGAGAGAAACAAAAGATTAGCCCCCCCTTTTTTTTTTTTTGAAGATGGAGGCCTGGCTGTGGAGTGACAGCTGAGGTAGAGGGAAAGAGTCAGACCTTGGCTGGGGCTGGTGAGAGACTTGTGATTTCTGGAGGCAGATATGGGGCTGGCCTGAGGGAAGCAGCATTGGGCTGCAGCAGGACAGAAAAGCAGAGAGGCCATGATGTTTTACTATAAACAGGCAATGGTCTGGGACAGTTAAACTCATGAGCTGATGGTGTGTGCTGAAGGAGTCTAAAGAGTTTTACATTTTTGTGTTGGGGCTTGTTTTATCTAATTTGATTCAGAAGTCTTTGGAGAGGCCATGAGCAAGGCTTGAGAAAATGGATCTGATGCTGGTTTGTGTATGTTAGAGTTTTTCTACTGCTTGAACTTGAGAGGGATGCCGAAAGAAAAGAACACCACATCTTGGACCACGTTTTTTGGAGGAAGCTGAAATAGATGCCAAGGGAGGAGAGAGAAATGCCCCATTTTTGGATCATGAGCTTGTGAACTCTGATTGGACATGTGGTAAGGTGACCAGCGACTAAAGGAAAGTTTTGAATATGTGGTGGGATAATTGGACTATTCATGTTTATTGTGTAGTACATATTTAGGTAATCACATCCTTAAAATAGTTTGATCAGTTTAGGAGTTTGGTCTGACTTTGGGATTACGTACAAGGGGTGGTAAAAGAACCCATAAGGAAGCAGGCAAGAGATGGGTCTAAGAATAAAAGTCTTCTTTAGTTTGAGATGAAAAGGGCCCTTGAGCAAGCAGCAGGTATCAAATGACAAAGGTAACCTGTGATTGGAAGCTTAAGGGCTAATAAAGCCTTTTGCCCCTTTGCATCTGATCAAAAGGTAAGTTTTTCCCTGGTTTAGAAAGCTGCTTAAAAAGGATGTTTGTTAGTGAAACCTTGCCCCTATCCTGATAATATCTCTATTAGGCCCCATATAACTTGGACTTCTTATCTGAAGGGAAACAGAGTATTATATACATATTTGGTCTTCCTGAGGCCACTTCTCTGGGGATGGTGTTTAGGCTGCTCTTTTTTAACTTAAAGAGGGTAGAAGTCTAGGTTCCCATGGCTTTTAATGGCGTGAGTTGGCAAAGGGATCACAGATATTTTTCTTTTTTTCTGGCTGGAGTAGAGTGGCTATTACCTAAGTGCTTTCTATATTGCTAAACTGTCCCTTTCCTAGAATTTCATTGTAATTTTCTTTTTCATGCACATGTTATTGAGTAAATTAGGCTTTTTAACTTAAAACTCCAAATCATTTGCCTGCTACTCCCAGGCAGATTCAAATTCTAAACCTCCTGCAGGTGAATGCCTTCACAGACCAGTCACCTTTGTTATGCAGATTCTAGCCTCTGCCTCTCAGACTGCAGGAGACTGCAGGAGAAAAAAACTCAAAAAGTCACTTTAAACCTTAGTAGTTTGCCTCAATTTACCCTATCCAGCTCCTGCCACCTAAAAATATTCAAAATTGTGGGTTCTTTCTGCCACCCCAGCCTTTTCACTAAAATTCCAAACCAGAACAAGACAATTTGAGTGCAGACTAATTTACTACTAAACAAAATGAATTCCTATTTACTATAGAAGAAATAGATAAGAAAAACTTCAATTACTCTGACATTGTCCAAAACCTTCCTCAACGTTGTCCAAAGTCCTTCCCCAGCATTGTCCAAAACCCTCAGTTCTTTGGTCCTGTTAACCCTACTGCTTGTCCAGTCCTTCATAGTTCATTTACACAGGCATTGAGAGTGTAATGCTGTCTTCACCTTGATCTCCTCCAGGTAGTAGAAAGAAACTCCATAGTACAGGAACCAGCAAAGTTCATTTTCTTCTCAGGCCTGGCTCACAAGGCCTCTCCAGAAACACCCAAATCAAACTCAGCAAGACAAACTCCAACACAGAGTTCAAATCTCCAGCCTCTTTAGCTTTCAGCAGGTATATTCAGCTTATGTTTACTAGAAGCTATAAGTTACCAGCCTGGGACAAAGCCCAGGCAAGAGACCCTTTGATCCCTCATCTGACTTCCATCTTTCCTTCCAAAATGGCTGAATCCCTTTCTTTGTTCCTCAAGCCTCTTTATAACTTTCTTCCCAAATCCTCCCACCAAGGACTCCTAGGGGGAAAGTCCTGTCAGGCAACTATGCCGATCAAAGTACTACCCAGCTCTGTAAAATCTGCAAGTCTTTATCTGCAAGTCTTTAGTAACAGGAGAGTAGCTAGCTCTTTATCAAATGCATGTATCATTTAATTGGGGGGGGAGGGTAGCTAGGCTTCCAGCATCACACATGTAGACAAAAATATTTAGAATGACAGCAAATTTCTAAAAGAAATAGGAAATAGCATTAATATTCTGCAAGGGCTGAAAGAAAAGAATTATCAACCTAGATTCTTATATTCCATGAAAAAATACTTTTAGGTATGAAGAGGAAAACAGGTAAGAGGATTTGTTGCCTGAGGACCAACCTCCAAACAAAGGAAGTTGCTTAAACAGAAAGAAGCTGGGCAAATTCCATCTGCTGAGCAGATGATAAAAGCAGTAATCTGGAAACATCAGAAATGAAAAAAATATAGTCAGAAACAACAGACTCTCCTTTTGAGTTTGTAAAACTCTGCTCTATGTTTGAAGCAAAGATTGTAACTGTCATATAGATCTAAAATGTTTATCAGGAAATATTTTAGACTGCTGTATGGGGAAGAGGCAGGGAAGTAAAAGGAGGTTAGATTTCTATACATAATTCATACTGAGAAAATGGTAACATTAGTAGACTCATAGATTATGTATTCAAAATGTAATATCTAGACCAGTCATTAAAGGAGTTATATTAAAAGCTTAATTGACTTACAAACTTAAAATCACTACAGATAAATCAAAACCTAGTTCAAATTGTGAAAGTAACCCACAAGAAGGTTGGGAAAATGAAGGGAAAAAATGAAGAGAACAAATAGAAAGCAAACAAAAAAAAAATAAGTAGACAAATTATAGCCTATCAATAATCACATTAATTATAATGCCATAAACACTACAATTAAAAGTGTTGACAGTAGAGAAAAATGATTAACTATATCACATCAACTAGAAACTAACTTTAAATATTACAATCTCAGCAGGCAGAAACAAAATGAATAGAAAAAGTATATCATGCCAAAATTTATCAAAAGGAAGTGGATAGCCATATCATTATCAGATAAAGTAGACCATGGAACAAAAATATGAACAGAAAGAGGGATGTTATATAATGATGAAAGAGTCAACTCACAAGAAATAATTTACTGGAAATGAACTAAACAGCAGACTTGCAGAATTTTAAGCTATGTGAAGCAAAAACTGATGTAATTGAAAAATATTAATTATAGCCAGAAATTCCAATAACCCTTTCTACTGCTAGAACAACTATGCAGAAAATTTGCAAACATATAGAAGACCTAAACAACACAGTCAACCAACAGGAAATAATATATATTTATGGAAGCTGTACCCACAATAACAGAAGACACATTCTTCGCAATTAGAATATACACTGAGAATGACTATATCACTAGTCACAAAGTGTAAAACTAACAGAATTGAAGTCATACAGTGTCTGTTTACAACTACAACTGAATCAAACTAGTAAGAGAAAGACAACAGGAAAATCTCCAGCTAGCTGGCAACTGAACAATGTCCTTTTAAATAGTCCATGTGTGCAAAATAAAGTCATTGAGCAGATAAAAAAATACATTTCACTGAATGAAAATTAAGGCATAACATGTCAAAATATATGTACCAAAGAGAAAGAAGTGCTAACAGGGAAAATTACAGTACTAAATGTATGTGTTTTTAAAAAATGGAGACATCTCAAACCAGTAATCTGAGCTCCCACTTCAAAAGCCTAAGAAGCAAAGTAAGCTCAAAACAAGAGAAGGAAAGAAAATTAAAGGAAAGTCAATAGAAATGCTCAGATCTGAAATACAAAGAGAAAAAAAAAGAACAAATAAGATGAGCCAGATCTCCAAGAGGTGCGGGACAGTTGCAAGAAACATGATGTGTGTAATGTGAATATTAGAAGGTGAAGGAAGAAAGGAACAGAAGAAATATCTGAAGAAGAATGAATCTGAGAATGATCTGTTGCTGGAATTTTCCAAAATGAATGACAGAAGCCAAACCAAAGATCCAGGAAATTCAGGCAGGATATATTTTAAAAAAAAATCTAGATCTAGGTACATCATATTCAAGCTACAGAAAAATAAAGGCAAAGAGAAAATCTTGAAAAAGACCAGAGAACAAAAATACCTTATCTATGGAGGAGCAGGTTTAAAAATTACACTGAGCTTTGTAATTATGAAAGCAAGAAGAGAGTGGGGTGAGTTATTAAAAGTTTTGAAAGAAAAAACCCACCTCCCTAGAATTCTGTATCAAGCAAAATTACCATTAAATTGAAGGAAAAATAAACACTTTCTTAGTCAATTAAAATTGAGGAAATTTTCTCAGTAGACCACCCATGCAAAAACTGTCAAAAGTTCTTTAGAGAGAAGAAAAATGATGTAAACCAGAAATTCAAATCTACATAGAGGAAGAACACTAGAAAAGAAATAAATGAAGGTTAAAAGGTTTTTCTCATTCTTAATTGATCTGATAAGTTTGTTAAGAATGACAGCGATAATGCTGTGAATGGCCACAGTGTATAAGTAACCAAAATGAATGATACTGATGTCATGTTACAAAGCACAGGACCAAAACCCTGAGGATAATCTAGTATAAGATAGACTACCCATGAGTTGGTAGAGTATGATCTGAAAGTTGACTTGGATTGGTCAAACATGTATATCACAAATTCCAGAGCAACCAGAAAAAAAGAAGTATAGCTGATATAGTAGTAGAGTAGATAAAATAGAAATACAGAAATATATAAAATACACAAAAGTACTAAAGGAAATAAAGAGAATAAGTGTAAAGAGCCAGAGTGCTGGGCATGAGGAAGGACAATGAGAGAGATTGACTCAGCTAAAGAGGCTGGGACTGAATGAAAGTATGCATCATCCAGCCACTTTATTGTACCCACAAGTGGTATTTATAGGGTTCATGGCTTGTAAAACAAGGGGAAGAAGTGACTTAGGCAAAATCAGATTAAGTAAAACATTAGTTCCTGTGGGACACCTGGGGCCAGGGAATTCACTCATTAATTTGCTGTTATCTCTTAAGGAATGTTCTTAGGGTAAATATTGGAGGAATGGCAACACTGCTGTCCAATGGAGGTCAATCATGCCCTTCAATCTTCAGTGTTCTGGAGACAGATAAGATAGTGAGTGAGATGAAGTTTTCTTCATCCACAGCATGAGTACTGACCAGTTGCCAGCAGTTCCTGACATTTGTCAATTCCTGACATAAAGGCATAAAATAAAAATAAAGGATGGGCCAAATGTTAGCCATACTCAAAGGTGAAAGATAAAAACCTTCTCAAATTCAGTAACATGACAATGATAAGCTGTATTTTTGACTCTCAGTACTCCAATTTTCCGTTATTTTTTAATATCGCGGTACCATTGTTTTACGTGTTTGACAGTGTTTTGACAATGTAAGGTGTAGTTACCTTATCACTCCCACCCCCCCAAAAGCACCCATTGGGACTCTCCATTGTACTCTCCCCTCTCCCCTCCCACACACTATTCTCACCCATGTCCATCCCCTTCTCCTCTAGTTAACTTACTACTTGAAGTCTGGACCAGGCATTCAAAAAAGGCATTCAAATTTAGAAAAAAGAACAATCATCTTTGGTCATCAATGACATGAGCATATGTAGAAAACCATCAAGATTGAACAGAAAAATTAGAACAAATGAATTCAGCAAAATTGAGACACAAAATTCACCCGTAAAAACTCAGATGCAATTTTGTGCAGTAAAAATAAGCACTCAATAGAAGAAATTAAGATATCACTTCTATATACAGGAAAAATAATAAATGTCAGAAATAATAAGTGAATAAACAAAATGTGATATGTATATACTGTGGAGTCTTAGTTGGCCTTAGAAAAGAAAACCTTCCATTTGCTATATATATATATACATATATATACATATATATTTACATATATACATATATACACACATATATATACATGTACATATATCCTGGGGAAAGTCAGGAAATAACCCAATTACAAAGGGACAATACTGTATGATTTCACCTACCTATGGTATCTGTAGAAGTCAAGTTCATAGAGATAGAAAGTAGTACCAGGACCTGGAGGTGGTGGGGGCTTAATTTAATGAGTGTAGTTGCAGTTTTGCAAGATGAAAAAGTTCTTTTGTCTATTGCACAAAATGTGAATGTATTTTATACTGATGAGTCATATGCTTTCAAAGGCTAAGTTGGTAAATTTCATGTTACCGTGTGTTTTGCCACAATCAAAAGGAAGGAGAAAAAGACCAGGAGAGATATACCTGACACTCAAAGACAGTTAGGGCAGCTATGTTATAGTATAGAGAAATCAAACTTCAGAGTAAGGGAAATTATCATTCAAAGGGAAACAATCTCCAAGAAGATATAACAACCTTTAATGTGTATATGCCCAACAACAAAGCACAAAATATATAAGGACAACAGGGATATCTGTATAAGGAGATATATAACCATTCTAATGGGGAGACTCAGATAATAAAATAAGATGTAGGAATATAAAGTATTGGGGGCAAAGTCACAGCTTAAATAGGGTCTTCAGACGATGCTTACTACTCAGGCGGCATTTGCAATTGCAGAGGAAAAGGCAATTGCAAAAGTCTGCACTGGGAACCTGTGCAGTATATTTGAGACTATTGTGATTGAAAGAGTTAGAGGAAAGCAAGTGGGAACAGAATATATTGTTTTGTGAATCACTGTATTGTCTTTGGCTTTTGTTCCAAAAGGATCAAGGACTTTGAACAGAGTTGTGATAAGATTTGGCTTGTGATTTAGCAGGATTAAGTATAACAAAAAATATTTGGTTTTGTCTACTAAAATCCATGGAATTTCCTGAGTGACAGAAGAATCTTGCGTATTAATGAGATGACCCTGGAATGGGGTCGGGGGATAGAGAGAGTTCATTCACTAATGGTCAGTCATACCTAGAGAATGAAACCTTTGTTAAAACTGACATGGTTAGACTGGGGGAGCTTCCACTGAGTGATTGCATTGGTGTGCCAAAAGGTACAAGGGTGGGGATCATGGAAATTCTGTGTCACCCCACTGCATACCCCCCACACTTTGTTCTTCATGTCTCTTCCATTTATCTACTCCTGAGTTGTATTCATTTACTAGAGTTGTAGTAGTAAGTGTAGTGATTTCCTGAATTCTGTGAGTCATCCTCGCCAGTAACATGAGAAAGGGGGTAGCTTATGGGAATTTGTAGTTGGTTGCGGATCCCATTCATGGGTGACTTCTATAATGGCGATAGTCTTATCAGATTGAAGCCTTTATTTGTGAAATCTGTGGTAACTCTAGGTTGCTTCAGAATTAAATGGGATTGTGGAACACTCCGTTGGTACCAGAGAATTGGTTAGCACTGGAAAAAAGACACAACACAGGACAATTTTGTCCTGCTATTTGGAGAACAGCACCAGGGGTCTAACAGCAGAAGATGAGGGGAGGCCAATCAGGAGTCTCGTGTGGTAATGCAGGAGAGACACAGCTGTGGTTGTGATGAGATGTACTTTGAATGTGAATGCATTTTGAAGACAAAGCCAACATGATTAGATGCAGGATGGGTGAAAGAGAGGAGCTGGATTTGATTCAAGGTTTGAGCCTGGGGAGCTACAATGTCTTTCTCAATCCCTACTGAATTGTGTCAATGAAGCGAAGGGTTAGGTGAGCAGGTGGCACATGATAGATCTGTTGCAGAACTTCCATTTATCTATGTCTGTGAGTTTTTTCTTCTATAATATACCAAGAAAGTTGTGACAGTTACATTACATCGAGTGCAGATCACTATTTAGTTTTGCTATTGGATCCCTTGCTTGCTGTTTATTAAGCCCTAGTTTAGTAGACCCAGCCAATTAATCACCAGTGGGACAGACTGCCACCTTGCAGAAGATGCTGTTTCTGGAAATGGCCCCAGAACCAGGTGAGAGCTTGTGGCTATGCAGATGCAGACAGCACAAGACTGACCTAGACGGGACCTAGGTCTCTGGTCTGTTAGAACTCTCTCCCTTGGGTGGACACTCACTAAGAAAGCATGTGATTCATGAAGAATGTTGCAAATCGTCCAGCAATCCCGGGGTGATGCCCAATGAGATAACTGGGAGGCAGAATGTCGGTGAGCAAAGGGGAGAGTTGGGGGCAGCTAGTAGGCAGTGCCCTGAGCCTCAGGCTCCTTTGGCTTTTCTGCTGAGGACGTTGGCAAGTATACAAGCAAGGCTAACATAGCTGTCTTTGTCTTTAGCCAATGCTATCAAATTATGTGGGGTTGTGTCCTCAGGGAACCAAGAACTGGTGACCGCACAAAGTGCTGACAGGACTGACCACATCCTGCTCCTTCAGGGCCTTGGCCTTCCCAGAACCTGAGCCTAGCACCTTCACAATCCATTTCAGATCTCCCCAAAGATGTGCTAATACATTTACAGATTCTGCAATTATTTTCAGTGTTTTTGTCTTCTCATGGATTGGATTTTGATTTTGGTTTGACTCTAGATCTGCATTATAAAATTCAGCCTAAATGCACTGGAAGGTGCCTGTGTTAGGGACGAAGTATGAGAAGAACAAGTTAATCACCTTGGTTGATGTTGTTACTGGCTCTTCAACTGAAGGGTCACAGCTGTCAGACAGAGTAGGAATGACTTTCTGTGCAAAAATGAGGTATGGGGTTTGGAATACTCAAAGTCAAATAATTCCCCCCAAGTCCAGTTTTCTAGGTACCATTTTCCCCATCCAATGCTCTGATTTTCACATAAAGATGTGGAAAAGAGTATGAATATGAATACAACAGCCTACATAGTCAGACTTTGCTTCTTATTTCTGTTTATGTCAACCCTGTGGATATAAGTAATAAGATTCTTCTGTAGTGGTTATAAGAACTCTTCTATCATGCCTTGAGCCAAAAATTTATGTCAGAACCTGTAGCCTTTTTTTTAAGTTTTCTAACAGAGAAATCCCGTATGTTCTTTCCAAGCCATGATGATACATTTCATCCACTATTCTGTCCACCTAAGTCTTGATTTCAGTGGACCCTTGATTCCCAGTGACCACAGAGCCCTAACCTTTAGAACCAAAGACCACTAGGTGTGGCCTTCTTAATGGTCATTAACCCTCCACTGTCTTAATTTTATTATTTTGAAAAAATGACTTATATCTCAATTTTACTTTATTTTTTATTAGTTACACACACAAACACACACACATACAAATTTTATATCATTGTACACCCTGATGTTCTCGCATCATCATGTCAGCCATGAGCCCTCATCTTAATTGCTTGTGCTCATTCCTCCCCTGATTTTGCCCTCCCGTCCCCTCCCTTGTTGTATGCTTTAGTTCTGTAGTCAGTTTATTCATTTTAACTTTTTCTTGGCCTTTTGTTTGTCCTATATCCTACATATAAGTGAGACCATGCGGTATTTCTCTTTTTCTTTCTGGTTTATTTACACTACATGATTCTTTCTAGTGCCATCCATGTTCCTGTAGATGACACATTCGTCTTTTTAATTGTTGAATAATATTCCGTTATGTAAACATACCACAACTTTTTGATCCATTCATTTGCTTTGAGGCATTTGGGTTATTTCCACATCCTGGCTATTGTAAATAGTGCTGCCATAAAATTAGGACATCACTGTAAACTCAAGTGAGTGAGTCAGCCATTTCCATATTCTCATTCCTTTGAGAATCTTTTTGTCTTGAAGCAACCGCATTTAGAATTCCTCATCATTTTTCATTCACAGGAAGAGCACTTATTAAGAGCTATAGGTAAATCACAGAATCATTCAGAGGGCTGAGTAAGCCAAGCTGTGATGGTTGATTTTATGCATTAACTTGACTGGGTCACTTGGTACCCAGACATTAGATAAAAATTATTCTGGATCTTTCTGTGAGAGTGCTTCTGGATGAGATTTAACATTTAAATTACTAGAGTGAATAAAGCAGACTGCTTTTCCTAATGTGGGAAGCCTCATCCAATCCAGCTGAAGGCCTGAATAGAACAAAAATCTTGACTTTCTCTTGAGGGAGAGAAAATCCTTGCCTAATTACTTTCCAGTAGCTACACTTTTTCCTGTTTTTGGGCTAAAACTAAGATATTGGACTTTCCTGGGACTTGACTTCCACCATAAGTGCTGCTGGCCTCAAGCCTCTGGACTTAGACTGGACTGAACTATTGTCTCTCCTAGGTCTCCAGCTTATTACCTGCCATAGCTTGGAACCAGTGAGTTTCATAATCACATAGCCAAGTCCTTGTAATCTCTCTCTCTCTAGACATAAATATATAGCTATAGATAGGTATATTGATAAACATATAAGTAAGTGATAGTTTTAGTATGTATGTGTGTATATATAGCTCTATCTGTCTATCTATCTATCTATCTATCTATCTATCTATCTATCTATCTATCTATCTATCTATCTATCTATCTATCTATCTATCTATCTATCTATCTATCTATCTATCTATCTATCTGTCTATCTATCTGACTGTCTGTCTGTCTCTATATACAGACATCTACTGATAGAGATGATAGGATGATAGATTATATATTTGAAATTAAAATAATGTACATTAATTTTATCTTAATTAAAAAAAAATCAACCAAGAGTAACCTTTCTAAATTGGAGCTAAATTTTCAGAATCTCACAGTAGTGCTCATAGTCAGAAAGTAGTAAGGCTGTGGAAAATGGGTTTATCTTCATGATGGCCTTGCTTATCCTCTCCTTACTACCTCCCCCTCCCCTTCCCCCTGACCCTCTTTCCTCCCTCTTCCCTCCTTCCCTCCCTCCTTCCCTCCTTTCTTTTCTTTCATAGAAAACAGTCATTAATTAATTTAAAAATGCACAAATATGAACATTAAGATAGTGATCAGTTCTTTTAGCAAAAGTTGTGTCCTCCATCTATTCTGTTGCACCGGATAACACAAGTTTCCGCAATGGAAGAATGACATAAAAATATTGCTCTGGTGGTTATTTATGTACTTAGGCAAGAGAAGGAGAAAGGCTGGCCTCTCTGTCAGGGATTTTCATTAAAACCACCCCTGGGAGGGAGGGTAGAGAATGAACATCTTGAATTAGAATGGCGAGTCTGGTGTAGAGAAGAGCCAAGTTCTAGCCCCACATGACCACAGTGATAGCTAGAGTCTATCAACTGCTTCTGTCATATAAAATTGTTCCAAGTCTGAGACAAGTTAGTACTATTATTCCTACTTTACAGATATGGATAGTGAGACTCAGAGAGGTTAGTTAACTTTCCCCAGGTCACACAGTTTGGAGGCAATGATCAAGCCCACCTGACTGTCAAGTAAATTCTTAGTTGTAATGCTGAGATGCTAGGTGTATGAGTGGGTGAGTGACTCAGGCGCCCCCACATCAGGATGAGTCATCCTTAGCTGAGAAAGGAGGAGGAGAGGGCATGGTGACGTCTGACTTTGCATCATCCCTCCTCACACCAGAACCTGGCACTGCAGAGTGGTAAAACTGAGAGGAAGAAAGGTCACTTCCTCACCCATCTTGCTCACCAGCAGTGCCTCCTGGTCTCCCAACAGCCATTTGGCATTTTCTTTTTCCAACACAGTATCTCAACTCCATGGCTGCTGTGGGATCCTCTGAGAGTTCAGAAGAGAAATTTAGAACAGGTAGCAGACATTCAAGCGAGGCTTTCCTTGACTCTGACCCAATACCAGTCAAATTTATTTGAGTCTTTTAACTCCCCAAGATCCCTTCTCAGGCATTACTTTATCTTCCCTTGAAATAGCCCTAGGATATTTATATCATCCACTTTTCTGTTTGTACATTATATCTCACAATAAAAAGATAAAAGAATACTTACATAAAATGCAAACAGTTGGTATTTTCCCTGTTATCAGATGGGGAATCAGAGGCACAGAAACTACATGAATTGACTGAACAGAACCACCACATACGGGTAGGCAGGTTTTCACTGTTCAAGTAGCCTAGCAGAGATACAAGTAGAACTGAAATACAAGATGCTAGTCAGTCAAGCTGTTCAGTGGCTACATCTATCTGGAGAAAGTGGTACCTTTCTGTTTTGTACCAAGGTGCCACTTGAGTAGGGGCAACCTGGTGCCCTGGGTGGGGTGATGGTAGTGGCTTTGCTAAGAAGTGAGGTCAGGTCTCTTTACTCTTGCAACTCATCTACTGTGCCCACTGTCCATGCTCCTCTGTCCCTAACTCACCTTCAGTCACCCTTGGTCTCTGCCTGCAGTACCCAAACCCTGCCTTCTACATCGAACTGTCTTGAAGAGAGAAACAGCAAATGAATGCAAAGGGAGGTCACAAGGAAGTGAAAATGGAAATGGAATGGACTTTTAAGAGACATCAGTGGTTTCCCTGGGGGACAGGGAGGTATGCAAATGGAAGAAGGAATACTCTCTTCCCGAGGCTCTTTAGAAGGGGAGTGAGGGCTGCTGGCTCTGCTCTATCCTGGCATCATGTTAGCTGAGGCTAAAAGGTCGCACTCTAATGGGTAATTTGACTATTTCTTTTTTTAAAAGTCCTTTTCCTGGACTAGGCATTCACTCCATCTCAGTGACCCTTTCTTGGGGTTCCTTTGAACTGCCCACTGCTCCTTTAGCCTAGAGTCTTGCTTCTGTTCCCTCCGGCCTTCTGTCTCTGGACAGAAACAGTGTCTTTGGGTGGGGGGATTTCCTGTGGCCCCAGAGGCTGGCTTCCTTGACAGAGGAGTTAACGTGGTGCTCTTCTTTTCCCACAGACTCCTATAGTGGCTCATTTGTATCTGTACCTACATACACAGCCTAACTGTGCCTGTGCTGAGTCCATCTCTCTGCCCAGCCACACCCAGGTTGCTTCTGGGAGTCTCCTTCTCCTGGCAGTACTGCCTCAGGAGCTAGCCGGCTCCAGGTTATGCTTTCCACTGCAGACACAGAAGCACTCCGAACCTTCTTCTCCCTGTTCTCAGCTTACTGCAGACTGGTCACTGCAAGAGGAAGTTGGAGGACACATGACAGAGGGAGGTGGGAGGCCCTGCCTCACGGTGGTGGTGCTGTCTTCCCGAAGTGCTGTGAAGAAGATGCTGTGCTCCTCGCCCACCTCCTGACTGATGACGCCCTCTTGTTTTCTGACCTTTTGGTTGGGGGTGACTTGACTGCATGGGAAGAAACAGGAAGCACAAAAAAAGTGCACAAAAAGAGGAGGCTGAAAGCGGCCCAGGGAGAGAGGTGGTGAGAGAGGGTGGGAAATGTGAGGCTGGCAAGCAGATAAAGAGAAGCTGGAGTGGCTGGGCTCACCTGGAAGAGTGAGTTGGTGATGGCAAGGAGCTGAAATCAGGTCAACATGGGGCAGAAGCCTCCAATCAACAAGCCACAGCAAACAAGCAGCATTTAAAAAATACGCCTTCCAACGCCCAGCTTCTTACCAGATTCATATCACCTACACGCAGCAGTTGCCAGTCAAATGCAATTTAAACAACAGGGTTTTATTTACAAGGAAAATTAAACAGGAAAATGAAAGAGTCTTTAATGTCACAAGTGGCCAGTTATCTTACCCCAAGTACTGTTTAGTCCAAAGGTCCCAAACACATATCCAAGTTCACCCTGCAAAGCCCAGTCTTTCTTTTCCATCTTCTCTTTGTTTCTTCCCTCTCCAGCATTTGAACTGTGGCTTTTCCAAGGCTCTTCAGACTTTTCCAGCAAATGCTAATGCAAACTCAGCTTTCCAAATCCCTGGCTTTCCCAGGCACTAGTTTTGCAACTAGCTTCTACAACACCTTGCTACGGCTCCACACACCTTCTTTACCAGGCTCACCTTCGGCGGTGTCTGGCCAAATCCACCAGGCCTGTCCTCAGCAACCTCTGGTCACCCCCAACCTGCCATTATAGTATCCAACACCACACCAGCTACTTCTGTGCCAGCCACTCTCCCACCATGGCTCCTTGCCACCACCAGCTCACTCTTCTAGGGGGCTTCCCCTGGATTGGCCATGTGGGCCTGTTACCTCAATCCAACATTATTATCTACCCTTTTCACCTCTCTCCTTGCTTGTCCTTTTTATTCACCCTTTGGTGCTTCTTGATTCTTCTTGCAGGTCTTTCTCTCAGACTCCACTCACCAGGGCACTTTGGCACCAGTACAATTTTCAACTGTGTCACTACCCCTCTATCAGAGCCATGGTGGGAGAGTGACCAGCAGTGGAGTAGCTGGTGTGGAGTTGGATGTGACCGGGGGCTGCTGAGGGCAGGGCTGGTGAATGTGGCCAGATTCTGTCAAAGGTGGGACTGGAAAAGGAAGTGCATGGTGCTAGAGCAAGGAGGCCTGGAAAGTTGGTACCTGGAGAAAGCCAGGGAGTTGGAAAGCTGATTTTACATCAGTACTTGTTGGAAAAGTTTGAAGAACTTTGGAGAAGCTGAGCAGCTTGGAACACTGAAGAGAGAAGAAGCAAAGAGAGATGGAAAAGGAAGACTGGATTTTGCAAAGTGCCTGCCTTATGTTTGGAGGGGTAAAGGGTACCATCTTGGACATATGTTTTTGAGACCCTTGGGACTGAAAAGGGTAAATGGGGCAAGGTAAGTGGCCACTTGTGGCAGTTAGGAATTTATGTTTGACTTTTTGTTTTCCTTGTTAGTGCTCTTGTTAAGAAAACCCTGCTGTTAAATTATATTGTGACTCTTACAGCTGCCACATACTGGTGGGAAGAACCTGGAATTTAAAAGTGCCACTTTTTTCCTTTGGCTTGTTGACTGGAGACTTTTGCCTGTTTGCATCTGATAGCACTTTCCGAAGTTTGCTGTCCCATACACACAAAAGATACTGTCCACAAGTGTCTTGATATCCTCAATAAATCCCCTTTGTTTCTGTTGCTTGCAACTGACAAACCCTGTCTGAGTCAACTCAGGCTACTATAATGCTGGAGGCTTATACAACTGATGTCTATTTCTCACAGTTGGAGGCACCAAGATCAAGGTGTCAACAGATTTGGTTCTTGGTGAGAACCTTCTTCCTAGCTTGTAGAAGCTACTTGCTATGTGCTCATATGACCTCTTTTGTGTGTGTGTTGTATGCACATGTGTGTATGTGTGGAGGGAGGGAGAGACAGAGAGAGAGATTTAATCCCAACCTAAGGGCTCCACCCTCATGAATACATCTAAATCTTGTTCCTCCCTGACCTCACCTTCTAATATCAGAGCATTGGGGGTTGGGTTTCAACATATGAATTTTGGGGGTGACACAAACATTCAGCCTCTAACAGACCAGGACTATTCTAGCCTCGAATTCTGAGGTTCAGAATGTCACAGCAATTCCCACAGGTAGTTCCAGACTTCAAAGATTTACCTTATGGTTTCTCAGCTTTGTTACTGTGCAAAAGCCTTAAGCATTTGATAGAAATCATACTTTGAATTTTGACCTTTCCTGGACTAGTTACAGGGTACGGAGCTTTCCCTGAAGCTGGAAAGAGACACAATCACAGCTTCCCTCAGCCACAGGATCACAAAGGGGAACAGCTAAAACTCTATCCTGTTCTGGGTTGCCAGCATTTTTTGAGTACTGTGTTTTATGTTTTGCCATTCCTGCTGGTCTGCAGAACACTAAGTAATGTGAGAGACACAGGACTTTTCCCAACTCTTGGCCAATCTGAGTGTTCTGAGTTCATGAAAGAACACAAGACTAAAACAAGTGTTTGTTACAGGGAACAGGCCTGGGTCCTGCTGCCTGTTGCCAGGACAGGGCAGTAAGCAGAAATAGGAATTAAATCTATAGCATTTTTTTCCAGATCACTGGCCATTGATCTGAGAAAAAGGTAGGCAGAGCACCAGCTACTCTTTTTATAATGAGTTAAAGACAGCCATCAGCGAACAGCCCATTGATGTTTCTGGTATTATTGCACCTTCAGCCCCCAGCACTTGTCTTCAGCTCCTGGTTACCTTGACCCTGCTGCATATGATGGTCTCAATGTCCCATACCCCTTCGGGTATCATCAGAGCATGAATCTGTTTAAATCTAGTGTTTCAGCCTAACAAAAGCAGATGATTGCCATCTAGTGTGTATGTGCCTATGCTAGTTGTGTATGTGCAGATTCCTATACTAAATATGGTGCCTCTCGAGCCGCCTATCAATTTAGGCAGCTTAGGTATATTAATTGCACTCTCTCCATTTAGAATATTTTCAGGTAATGGTGGTTTGTCAGGTTGTATCCTGGACATAACCTTAAGACAGGAAGAGTTCCCGGACAAAAATTTGCAATAACTTGCTGCTTCCATGAACTGGTAAACAAAGGGTTAAACACCAGAAGATCTGAGGTCTGGACACCTCCTTGCTGCCATACATTTCCTTGACTCTTTGTCTTTTTATCACTTCTGAGCTATCTTTCCACAATGATCACGTTGGCTGCTCTGGGAAGGAAAAGGAGTTGTAGGCCAGAAGAAAAGGCACAGGTCTTGAGACCAGATCAGTTCACTCTGGAGCTGTGGGCACACAGCATCCATGAGGCATTTGCAGTGGAGGAGGTCATGGGCCTGCGTGGCCACCAAGCTGGCTGTGGTGCTCACAACCAGCAACAGCACGTGGACTTTAGTCAAGGCCACACACCTACCATCTTCAACCGATAAAGCTTGATTCTGTGCTTCCAACCTTTGTCTGAAGGTCTCTACAGAACCCTATGCCTGGCTTCTGGGTGAGTCCCTCCTGGCCAGAAGGTGTCCCGGGAGCAGTCCTTGCTCCTCTACTGGTCAGTAACCCTGACTCCTTCTCTGCCCTCACCACACTTGTGGAGTCCTCTTTTCAGTTATGGTCAGCGGGGGTCTCAAGAGTCTTTCCCCAACTTGAGGAGTAGGCCCCCTTGGTCCATTCCTCCAACTACCAGCAAGTAGAGCAGTGGACTGTGCCTGGTTCACTCCCAGTTTATCCACTGTGGTTTTGAAGTGGGATTGAACTGGAAGGACCCACGCTGGTCCCCTTGTTTACTGACAACCCCAGCATAAATTTAGGAAGATCTGTAGTAAACAGTGTTTTTCCCTCCGTCATTTTATTGAAGATGTGCCCTGGGGAAAGGATGTCGAGGCCACAGCTTTAGGGAGTATTTCTTGTCTTGCCCAGTCCAATCATTCCTCCTATACCCATGTCCCTGTTCACTGCCCAGCCTTTCCTTAACACTGTGCATTTTTCTGAAGGCAACATTTTATCCCAAACTGGTCATCAGAGGTAGCATCTCCCTAGCTCATACCTTCTGGCTTCTTAAGACAGACATCTAAACACCTTCTGTAGTGGGAGAAAATAAGCCAGATGTGGTAACAGTGAGCTTAAGGAATCTTTGAAAGGATTAAAAATTAAATTCTATTTGATCCTGTGGTTAGTAAGTTCATAATGTCTGTGTCTTAGATATTTTGTAAAGATTCAATGAGATAATTGTAGGGTGTTTAGTTTTGGCTTTGAAGCTCAGCGGCAGCAGCCGCCTCAGTGGAGAGAGTGGCAGCAGTTGTGGTGGTCTCTCACCCTGCTGCTCCACCACAGGCTGATTCTTCAGAGCCCAGCAACCAACCTTTTATATGGACTTCCTGCATCAAAAAATGGACCAATCCCCTGTGAGCTACGAGCTGATGGGTAGTAAATAGTTCCACCAGTCATAGAATTGAAAAATGGTCCAATCAGGTGACCCTGAAAGAGGACATAAACCAGGATTGGAGGAAGCTGATGGGCGATGGTTTCAGCTTCCAAGGGAGACAGGTAGAGCATTAGAGGAAAGAGGAAACCTCCTTTTCTGGCCTTCAAAGAAAGAAGGACCAGCAGCCAAACTTGGAAGAAAGTAGAAAAGAAGCAGCACCTCCAAGAAAATAAGTAGCTGACCTCCAAGGAAGAAAGAGAAACCGATAACCTCTGTCAGATACTAGGTCTCCAGTCCTGTCTCTTATATTACCTGAGAAAGAAATCAAAGGCCCTGGGCCTAGTATCTCAAAGAGCTGTTTGTTGTTGGTATAGTACAACAACTCACAGAGAGCTGTTAACTCCTATTGTCTATGACATCACCTCTGGGTGACCAGTAGTAACCATCACTAACGGCCAGTGTTGTCCAGCACTCCTGGTGATGGAGTGCTCAGTACTCTGCTTGTCTTTTGGGGACTATCTGGGTGAGACAACCAGCCTCTTGTGGTTACAGTAAGACTCTTTGTTTCTGTTTGTAAAATGAACCCATGATTGCTGTCCTTGGAATGAGGCCTCTTGGAATGGGGCATGTGGTTGAGAACCCATAGAGTGACCAGTCCTCTAGCAGGCTCTAGCCCCCATATGATTGTATAAATACCCCTGTAGTGCTATAGTTCTTTGATTTCTGGCCCCTTTGGGGGCTTCTTTTTCCATGCAGTTTATTCTCTTAACCTCTTTTCTTTCTTTGGGAAAATTTCCCCCTTTTTAACCTCTGAGAGCTTCTGTCTTCTTCTATTCAGGGATTTTTTTCATTCATTCTTATGGAAAGTTCTCCAGTCGCCTGTTACTTCAACTCACCTCCTCCAGGAAATGCTCTCTGTGTAGTTAACAGCACAATGATTCTCCCCAGAGATCCAATCTACTCACAAGGCAAACTCACTTCCATCTTCATGGCTTGGGGAGGAAACCATCTCTGGACAATGAGGTGGTAGACATGCCATAACCCATGGAAGGAGAATGAAGAGGTTTCCATCTTCTAGACCTCCCACTACAATGGGAATTGTAGTATCCTATGACTCTAGGCAAGTCCTGAGAATCCAAGAGCTCAGAATTCCAATGAACACCTGACAATCACTTACCTTCACTGAAAAAGCTCATGTTGTTGAGATAATAGGGCTGTCACGAGGCCATGTGACTCAAACAAAAAGAGGGACTATACTTGACATCCTACTTCTCGGTAGAGGCATCATCACTGGAGGAGCCACTGTCTCCCTGAGCAGCAAGCCCGTTCTCCACAAGTTGTATGGTGTTAATTCAATCAACCTCTTTCTCCCTGACCTGCTCCTCTTTCTTCCTCTCCACCTCCCTCTCCATCTCTAGTTCTCTTAGCAATACTCAGTTTGTTTCAATACATGGAACATAAAACTGTCCAGTAGAGGGAACCTACAGAAGACAGTTGTGGTGGGGAGGGAGGAGAGAGGGGTTTTATTTTCCTTTACTTCTTTCCCATACCCCCAGCTTTGCTTGCTGGCCACCAGAAGCTGGCTTCAGCTCTTCCTGCTGTGTGCTGTGTCTCTTCTGTGTACACTGGCACTTCTGCAAGTTGATCTGGTCTCCCATTGCATCTCTGCTTCCATAACTCTGTTTGGCCTGAATATTTGGAGGCTCAGATTTAGCCATTTGATTTCTCTCTAAGTCTCACCACATACTTAGGGGTTTAAATAATTGACATTAAGGGTACAAATTGGAAGATTATGGGGATTATTTGAAAAAAACTCAACTTTTCTTGTTCCCTCTGAATTGAGAGAGTATTCAGGACCCAAGGTATTGCTTATAGATTTTTCTTCACCTATAGTATGTACAAACAGGTTGAACTATTTTTCAAATCTGCTATATTTTCATTCTTTTGTGAATTGATGCAAGATTTTTACTTGGTTTGGGATCTCTGTGGTAAGAAGGCCACATTTTAAAGTGCTAACAGATTCTCAAATAAAAGATGGAAGAAAGCAAATGGCAGTGAAGAGGATTTTTTTTTCCTTTCAGTGAAGGAACTTGGAATTCTGAACGTTAACATGTGAAATTCAGCTGCAGCATATCTGGATATAAATAATACATTGAAAATTTTATGTAGTTAAGCATTACAGGAGTCGGACAAGCTCTGCAAGGATTTGCATTTGATTCTGTTTTTTTTTAACATGTTAACTAAAAATAAAATAATTTCAGGCATATAAAGTAGACAGCAAGGAAAATTTGCAATAGAAATAATGTGCTGATATTTTCTGCTTGTATCTTAATTGTTCGTGAGATCAAGTCACAGTGAAGCCCTTCCTGGAAGTAGGAGGAGCAGGAGGTGGATCTGAATCAAGAGCCAGGATAGCAGTTTTAGCCTTGGGAAATCTCAGACTCTACCTGGTTCTTCACAGAAGGAGCTTGCTTTTTGTTAAACAGTGCCCAAGAGACAGTGCTGATGCCAGAGAAGCCATGGATGTGGGCAAGACAGCAAGAGAGAGGAATGACACCGAAGAGGGAGTTCTGAGGACTCAGCTCACCTTCTGCTTGATTATCATCGGGGCTCCATCCTCCTGTAAGGCAGTTCTCAGCAGATATTCAGCAGCCTCTTGGGGACTAGTATTGGGTGACCTTAGCAAACACCAGAATGAGCGACATAGCCATAGCAATGTGATTTTCTTATGATTCTAGAGGGTAGAAATATAAGGCCAAGGTGTCAGCAGTCTTGATTCTCCTGCGGCCTCTCTCCTTGGCTTGCAGATGGTTGCCTTCTGCCTATGTTCTCACATGTCTCTTTTTCTCTGTGTACATCAATGGTGTCGCTTCCTCTTCTTAGGACACAGCTAACCCTAATGGATTAGCCCCACATGAATGAGCTCATTTCAAACCTTAATTCCACACTGAGATACCATCTTACACAAGTAAGAATGGCCCATATCATACCCAAAAGAAACCTATATATGGGTACAGAGGGACACCTGTGCTTGGATGTTTACTGCAGCACAATTTATAATTGCAAGGACATGGAAGCAACCTAAATGCCCCAAAAGAGATGACTGGATGAAAAAAATGTGGTACATATACACAATGGAATATTACTCATCAATTAAAAATGACAAATTTGATGATTTTATAACAACATGGATGTACTTAGAAGGAATCATATTAGCAGAAATAAGTCAAGAAGAAAAAGACAGAAACCGAATGACTTCACTAACATAAGGGATACAGTGAAAAAATAAACAAAAGACTTGGGGAAAAGTTAGAACAAACTAAGCACCAAACTGAAGAGCACAACTTTGAGCAGGAGGGAAAGGGGGGGTGGAGGGGAGGGGGGTAAACCCGGGGGATTACAATGTTGTGAAATTTATATATAAATTAAAACAAACAAACAAAAGAATGGCCCATATCAAAAAAACAGGCAGCAGCAAGTGCTGACGGGGATGTGGAGAGAGAGGAACACTTATACACTGGTGGTGGGAGTGCAAACTGGTCCAGCCACTATGGAAAGCTGTGTGGAGGACCCTCAAACCACTGAAACTGGAACTACCATTCAATCCAGCAATACCACTTCGGTGTATTTACCCAAAGTTTACACTCTAATCCAAAAAGACACCTGTACCTGCATGTTTATTGCAGCACTATTTACAATAGCCAGGATATGGAAACAACCCAAATGTTCCAAAATAGACAAATGGTACAGAAAGCTGTGGTATTTGTACATAATGGAATATTATACATCAATCAAAAAAGACAAACTTATGTCTTCTGTGGCAATATGGGTGGAGTTAGAAGGAATCATACTAGCATAAATAAGCCAGAAAGATAAAGAAATCCTGGATGGTCTCACTTATATGAGGGACAAAGGGAAAACAAACAATCGAACAGACAAGAAAAATTTAAAACTGATTTTTAGAAAAATTGAAGCATACAGCATCAGAGGGGAAGAGAGCAGAAATAGGGGATGGGAAGGGCACACAAGACTAAAACTGTTGTTCATGGGTGATAAGGTAGTGGGAGAACCTTGAGGTAGATAATGGTGTAAAATAAAATAAATAGCAATAAAAAAGAAGAAACCTAATTACCTCTTTACTTCAGAATCCCTCCATCATACTGCCTTAGAAGTGATGCTAGTGTTGGATTCTGAAGGACTAGAGTAATCTTGATGGATGGGAATAGGAAGGGAATTCTGGGGAGATGTGTCAAGTCAAGAAATATGAGAAGAGCTTTTGCATTTCTGTAGGGAGCAATAGTTGAAGACATAGCTCATACATTTCTGTGGGATGCATTTCCTGCTGAGAAGTGGAAGGAGTAAGACAGATCCTAGAGGGCCTTGTATACCATGCCCAGAAGTCAAATGCAGAAAGATGTTAAGTACATATGAAAATTTTATGTATGAAAAACAAATATGGAACCTACAACTCAGAATGAAAAGGCAAACACACTGAGAAGAAATATTTGGAAGCCATATGACATTGGGCTAATAGTTTTGTTATATAAAGAAATCCTATAACTGATTATGAAAACATTTAAACTGAACTAGATAAATGGGCAAAGGACATGAACAGATGATTCACAAAATAAGAAATGCAAATCAATAAACAAACATATGGAAAAATATGCAGCTTCCACTATAATCAAAGACACACAGATTTAAACAACAGTAAGGGAACCATTCTTTGCCTATCAGATAGCAAATGTTTGTCACAATGATAATAGCCAATTCTGGCAAGAGTAAGCTGTAAAAGGAATTCCTGCATATCCTTGGTATGTTCAAATCCTGGATGCCAAATGCTCCTTTCTTTATAACTCTGTACTTCCAGTTCTGGCAATCTATTCACTCAAAAGCTGTATCCATATGTTGTTTACAATAAAGAAGAAAACAGAAGCAAATAGGCAGAGGGTATGGTACAGGTGACCCAAGCTCAGAATGTCATTCACATGTATTCCACAAGTCCCTGTCATCTTGACTTCTCTTTGGAGCTCCATTAGAAGATTCAAGCTCTATGGTCAGTCAAGATTTATTCCAGGGATTCAAGGATGGTCCAACACCCTTAGTCAATCAGTGTGACATAAACATTAATAAAAAAAGTAATTTGATCATCTCAACAGATGCAAAAGCTTTTGACAAAATTCATTGTCCATTTATGATAAAATATCAACAAAGTAGTTATACAAGGAATGTAGCTTGACATAATAAAAGTTGTAGATAGCAAACCCATAGCTGATATCAAAGTCAATGGTGAAAAGGTGAAATCTTTTTCTCTATGATCAGGAATAAGACTATGATATCCATTCCACATTTATTCAACAAGTGCTTGCATCAATTGGGTAATAAGGCAAGAAGAAGAAATAACTCATTCAAATTGGGAAGGCAGAAGTAAAACTGTCTCTACTGCAGATGGCATGATATTATATAGAGAAAACCTTAAACACACCATCAAAAAAGCTGTCAGAAGTTAAATGAATTCAGCAATGCTGCAAGATAAAATCAATACACAAAAGTCTGTGGTATCTCTGTGTATTGATAATGAACTACCAGAAAGAGAAATTAAGAAAATAATCCATTTGAAATTACATAAAAAAGAATAAAATACTTAGGAATAAATCTGACCCAGGAGATGAAAGGCCTGTGTTGTGAAACTACAAGACATTAGAGAAAGAATAAATAAATAGAAAAATAGCCTGTGTTCATGACTGGATGAATAAATATTGTTAAAATGTTAATTAACACTTCCCAAAGCAATTACAGAGTCAATGCAATCTCTATCAAAATTCCAAAGGCATTTTTCACATATATGGAAAAATAATCCTAAAACTTGTTTGGAATTACAAAAACCCTGAATAGTTTAAGCACTCTTGAGAAAGAACAAAGCTGTAACTTCAATCTCCTTGACTTCAAACCACATTACAAAGCTATAGTAATTAATACAGTATAGTATAGTATAGCTATAAAAACAGACACACAGATCAATGGAATAGAACAGAGAGTGCAGAAATGAATCCATAACATGTGGTCAGTAAATTCACAACAAAGGAGCCATGACAATCCTTTGAATCGATTGTGTTAAGAAAACTGGACGGTTACATAGAAGAATAAAACCAGGATGTTATCTTACATGGCATACAAAATTTAACCAAAAAATGTATTGAAGATTTGACTTTAAGACCTAAAATCATCAAACACCCAGAAGAAAACATACGTGCTAAATTCTATGACATAGGTATTGACAATGCTTTATAAATATGATGCCAAAAACAAGGCAATAAAGCCAACATTAACAAGAGAGACTATATCAAAATAAAATATTTCTGCATGACAAAGCAAATCATCAATCACATGTAAAGGCAATCTACTGAGTGAGAGAAAATAAGTAAATTATCTGCTAAGTGAGAGAAAATAAGTAAATTATCTGCTAAGGGGTTAATATCAAAACACATAAAGAACTTATATAACTCAATAGGTTATGCAAACAGGAAAAAGAGGGACAAGAGATTCTGGTAAATGGCAATAGTTTTAAAAATGCTCAACTTTATTGGTATCAAAGAAAAAATTAAAAGAAAAAATGTATTCTTATACTTTTTGTAAATAATCCCTAGTAGTGGTGAGAATCAAGGGGGAAATTCACTATTAATAAATATGTGAACCAGTACAATTTTTCTAAATGGTCATCCAATAATTATATCAAGTCTTTAAAATGTGTATTGTTCCTATACAGTCAATTTTCTCATTGAGGCTTGAAAATATTTTATGTTTAAAATTTTATCTCATAAAAGTAAATTTAAAAAAATGTAAGAAAAATGGGCAGAAGATCTAAATAGACAGTTGATACACCACAGCATGTTCAACATCATTCACCATCAGGGAAATGTAAACCCAAACCAGAGTGAGAATTCACCTTGCATGGTTAGAATGATTATTACAAAAAATGAAAAGAAATAAGTGCTGGTGAGGAGGTGGAGAATGGGGAACCCTTATACACTGTGAGTAGGAGTGTAAAATGGTACAGCCTTTATGGGAAACAGTCTGGAGATTGTGCAAAAAATGAAAAATAGAGCTAGCATATGAGTCAGCTCTTCTACTTCTGGGTGCTTAGCTAAAGGAAATAAAAACACTGGAAAAGATGTCTACACCCTTATTCATTACAATATTATTTACAATAGTTAGGCTATAGAACTATGGAAACAATCTAAATGTCCATGTTCTTTATCCAAAAAATTATCACACACAGAGAAATAGAAATATTATTCAGCTAATAAAATGAATGAAACCTTGCTATTTGTGACAACATTAATGGGCCTGGAGGACACAGTGACAGATGGAGAAAACCCAGTGCAGTGTGATATCTTGAAGATGAGGAATCTTGAGCAGCACTAACCATGTTCCTGGATCCAGATAATGGTGCAGATAACAGAGTTTTAGAGGTAGAGGTGAGAAGCAGGAGAAATGGGTGGACAGGGCCAATGTTTTTTCAAGTTTTCCACTTTCCCCTTTATTTTCACCCCTCACCACAATTCCATTAAACACTCTGGTAACACACAAGATTCAGTCATGTTCTGCTTGCAAACGCCCATTTGCTCAATTTCCCATTTCCTGTAGGGTCACAAGCTTGACATAGTCATCCACACCTCAAGCTTAGCCCTCACTAAACCAGGTTCCCCAGCCCCTGAACTGAGCAACTCCAGACCCCACTCAGGCCCTTGCAGCAAACACACCCTCCCTCTCTCTGGAATTCAACTCACTTTTCAAAGACAAGATCAAACATGAATTCCAGGGAAAAGCAGTCTCTCTCTCTTTTCCTTTAAGATGTTCCTTTTGGCTCTCAAAAAAAAGCACATATGACATTATCATTGTTCTTACCACACTGCTTTGAAATTGGTTTTCACTGTTTCTTCTCACTGACTGTGAGCCACTCAAGGACAGGTTGGTGTGCTTGTCATCTTTTTAAGTCTTGGGTTGAGTGCAGCGCCAGGAATGCTGGGAGCCTGGGAAGGCTGTTCAGATGGCGGAGTGAAGCCAAGGAGAGCTACTGGCTTTTGAGGCTTTCCCACAAGGGAAACTTGAAGTGAGAACAGAAGCATATCTAAGAAACTTGCAGAGTTAGTATCAGAAAGAACTACTCTGGGAAAAAATCTAACGCAAGGAAAGAGGGCAGGATGGAAACTTCAAACCTTTGAAGGCAACGCAAGAGGGCAGGCTAAGCTCTGGACTCAGGCATGCTGCTGCCTCCCATGACAGAACCAGAGCAGTGGTTGCTGCTCACATCCACACAGCAGGTCTAAGGCATCAAGTCCCCCAGTTGTGGTGAGTGTGACAGTCAACAGCTCTCAGGGGAGTCACTCTCTAGGGGTTGCCCTCAGCCAAATAAGGCTCTCCTCCATGTTCACAGTCTTTCCTGAGGGCATCCCATGTACAATGACTGGGGAGTGAAGGGATGTAAAGCTTGCTTGCCTCCAGACTGTAAACAACCCAAATACCCTCCCCCAAAAATGAATGGCTCAAAAGTTGTGGGATATTTACACAATGAAATATTACTCAGTCATTTGTAGCAATATGGATGGAGCTTAAAGGAAAGATACTAGCCAAAATTCATCAGAAGGAAAAAGTTGAATACCGAATGGTCTCGCTGATATGTGGAATATAGAGAAACCAAAGCAAAGAGCAAGAAAAAGTCAAAGCTAACAAGCTGATCATAGAGAAGAAACATACAGCAAAGGAGGGGGAAGGAGTGAGCAAAACATGGGAGGGAAGAACACAAGGGAATGTGGTGATAGTTCATGGGTGATATGGTGGTGGGAGAACCAGGAGGACTACATCAACCTAAAATATGTTTTAAAATAATCTAAATAGAGGATATATAGGTAGATAGGTAATTAGGTAGATGATAGATACATAGACTAGATAGATAGATGGGAGATAGATGATAGATGATAGATAGATGATAGATACATAGATAGATACATAGATACATAGACAGACAGACAGACAGATGATTGATAGATAGATAGATAGATAGATAGATAGATAGATAGATGATAGATAGATCTGCCCTGGGACCAGAGCCCCACATGGAGGGCGCTCTGAAGCTTTTCTGGGTGTGCAGTCAACTTCAGCTTCTCCACTTACCCCTTCCCCCCTCTCTAACTCCCAAATGGGTCCTACTTCTCAAGTGTCTCTAATACATTTGCAGTCTGCCACTCTCCAGCCCATCCTCTGTTTCCCAGGGAACTGACCTAAGACAAGTAATGCTTTAAGAGCTTGCATTTCCGCACCAGTGTTTTTGTGAAATTGGAAAACTCTTCCTTGGACACAGCTACCAAAATTATTTCCAGAGATTTGTGATCCCTTTGTTTGGAAACTTGCCAGTGGCTCCGAGACCACACTCCAATATTTCCATCTCCTCATGGGTGATCTGGCTTGTTTGATATTATTTGATATTGTATTCTTTCTGTAATGATGGGCAAATTGTCATTTACTTGAGTCTTATGTATTTTATCAAGAACTGACATTAAAATTGATTTAGTAATAAACTGGAAGGGGACAGAAAAATGAAATTTTGTTCCTGATTAACTGACATTTTAAGGAAAAACAAAGTTCTAGGGGAAGATTCTGTCTTTCAAAAGAAAGGATATTGATGCATATGTCTATGTTACTTGTTAGCTGAGTTAGAAGGAGAAGTGTCTGGACTTTCTCATACCAGGTTGTTTACTTGGAATAGAACAAGCAGAGAAGGTCAAACACTCAACCCTGTGGGGTTTGCCCCTGCATGTTTCCTCCCAACACCATCCTCCCCTTACTTTGAGGCTATGACCACTGCTGTGGGGTGAGCTGGAGTGCAGACACGCCTGAGGGGCGTTCAGCGCTCCTCTTCCTCCTCACTCCTTGCCCCTTCCTCTCTAGAATTAGCCTGAACTCTGTCACCAATTCTTCCTGGAACTTGGTCCTCACTTTAGATTTTAAAGCAACTGCAGGGCCTCCTTGCTTGCTCTAGTAATCTAAAATGCTTCTGCCTCTTCATCCACATTTCTATTCACGTAGCAGCAAATCTCAGTTTCCTCAACTCACTGTTTCACAGAATCGTTTTTTAATATTTGTAAATTCATTCACAGACAGACGTTGCAATCGTGGACAAGATAGACTACAAGGGGATACCTTCCCTGCTTTTTCCTCCCCTGGAGCAACGGCACAGCACACCATACACTAAATCAAATGAGCAGACAATTGCTTCCCTTGTAAACAATTGATGCTGTAGAATTCCCACCATCTTGCCAAACCCCCTAGGAATTAAACATGGACTCCACCTCACCTTGCTAATTAATCCAGAACAAGAAGACATTCCCAAAGCAGTTCTCTCACCCAGGTGGAGCCACAGAATACCTATTCTGCCATGTTTAACTGAAGACTATTTCTTTGCCAAAGTCTGTTTCCAAAACCTCATCATTTTCTGAGAAAAAGAGTGAGCTTGGAAACATGTGGATATTATTGTTGTCTGATTCATCTTTGAAACAGTGGCACCTTGCACAGTTCTGGGCGTATTGTAAACATTCGGTTGTTGTGATATTCAATTAAATCCTAGCATGCTCCAATAGTGCTGCAGTCAATTCAGGAGCTCGCAGAGATGACTGAGATAAATTCAGTACATTTCCAACTATCTTAGTCAGTTCAGGCTCCCTTAACAGAATGCCAAATACCAAGTGGCTTCTGAACAACAGAAATTTATCTCTTACACTTCTGAGGCTGCAGGCCTGAGACCAGGGGCAGCAATGTTGGCTTTTATTCAGAGTCCTCTGCTGATTTCTCCTTGAACAGAAAACAGACAGGAGAATTGAGTTTTTTTGTGATTCTTAGAACACTAGTCCCATTCATAAGCACTGTATTCTCATCACCTCATGCAATCCTTAGTTCCCAAATATCCCCACTTCCTCGGACCATCATGCAAGGGGATACGATTTTCATGTTGGCACTCCACATGGACAATTACTCAGTTCATGACACCCTGTGCCTAGTCCATGAATTTTTGCAATTAACTTTATAAGAACAGAACTGGCTCAAGGTTAAGACAGCTTTTGAATTTAGCACTCTTTGATCATATAATCTATAATCTCTTCCTCTTACTATGTCAGGGAATCTGTTTTAAAAGTCTGTCTGCCCTTGGCAATATTGTTTGGTCTCAGGTATACTTCTTGCTACTTGAAACACGTCTTCCATGATTCAGAGCCTCCTAGCTAGACACTCAGTGCTTCTAGCCATCCTGACTGCAACAAGAATGAGAAAACAGGGCTTGATGAGAAGATTCCAATGAAGATGGCACCTCCGTAAGGAGTATTTGAATTTTAAATGAGGAATGTGCTAACTCTGTCATTTAAGCCACTGGAATATGATTACTCAGAAGCCCAAGAATCATTCCTCTCTTACAATCCATTGCACATGGACTACAATTCTCATTCTACACCATGGCTCAAAAGGCTCTATGGAACCAGGTCTCTGCCCGCCTTCCTGGTTCCATCTCACTCTAGCTTTGTCTTCATTATTAAACTCTTCAGTTCCCTGAGCACACTGAGCTCAGTCACAGATCAGCATCTCTGCTCTCACTGTTCCCCTTGGCTGAAATATTTTTCCCTCAGATTCTTTATAGGGCTGCCTCTCGTTTATTTTGGGTCTCCTTTGGAGTTGGTCTCCATCCGTCC
This sequence comes from Uropsilus gracilis, assembly GCA_004024945.1. NCBI lineage: Eukaryota > Metazoa > Chordata > Mammalia > Eulipotyphla > Talpidae > Uropsilus > Uropsilus gracilis. Next base: position 47,746 of record PVHY01009729.1, read on the forward strand.
CCAGTCATTTCTATTACATGATCTCCTTTTCATGTCTTCAAAGTCATTATCATTATAGTATTTACTTGCGTTGGCTGTCACTCCTATTGTAAACTCTCTGACTGCAGGGACTTTATCTTTTTCCTCCGTTGTTGACACCCCATATTCCCATAACACTCTTGGTCACAAATTGATATTCATTAGATATCTCTAAAATAAATGTATGTCCTCAAAAAAGGAGGGTTAAGAGGGGGAACGTGGTCACAGAGCATCTCTGCAGGCCTCCCACCATCCCTCTCCCACCTCAGAGTGTGCAGGCTCCAGACTCCTTGCTGCCTTGAAGAGGGGACTGGTTTCTAAGAGACGAGCCATGTGAGCAACTGTTCCCTAGAAGGCACTTGGGACCCTTGGAGGGTGTGTTCTACAACACCAGTGGTTGCACTGTATGCTGGGACCCTTTGTTTTGTAGTTTTCATGTGAAGAAATGAACTGTTTTGCTGGGGTAAAGTTTGAGGAAAAGGCAGCTCACTTTCTGAGAAGACAAATTCTTTGTGATTTTCCTCTTCTCTGTAAAGCTCCCGTGTGCCACAGGTGGTAGGAATTTTCACCAGTTGTGATTCTCACCCATGGTAGAAGGAGCATATACTTACAGGGAAATAAATGTGCCAGAATGGACTGACTAATCATTCTGCAACCTCTTTAACACCCAGTAAATTTTGGCATTGATTGGCACACATGTGCACTTAAAAACTGGTTTGAAATTTATCTGCTTTGATGGGCCAACATTTTAGTCGCTGTAACATGGTCGTTTCGCTGTCCGTGGTGCTGAAAAGTTTTCTTTTGGCAGGCAACTTTCTTCCATCTTGACACTACAGAAGATTTCAATTTTTTTTCATTCGTATCTTCTGCTTCTTCCTCATATTTCTGTAAACTTTGTAGAATATGAGTTCCCTAATCCTGCTTTAGAGTTTGGGAGTCCTTGGCTTGAATCTAAAAAAACTCTACTATTGGAATTTCTCTTGTATTGGTAGTCTTTTAAAACTATTTTTATATATGTTAAAAAAGATTAATTCTGGAAATTTTGGAGTCAAATATATCTAAAGAAGAAAGTGAAAATACTTCATGCTCCCATATCCAGAGGGAATTATTTTTATCTTGATAAATATTCCTTGATATTGACAAATGAATGGATGGAAAGGTGATAATCTAATGTATTTTACAAAAATTCTTTATTATAAAGATACTAGGTATAATTTTTACTTTGATAATAAATGTACTGCTATATCTTTATTAATTTGACAGTTTTTTTCTTGGACATTTAGATAATTTCTATTATCTTTGTGATTATAAACAATATTGTAATAAGAACCCTTGTAGCTAAATGTTTTTAGCTTTACTTATTTCTTCAAGAAAACTGCCAGAATTGGAAATGCTAGGTCACATAATTTATTTTGATCCACACTGCTAAGTAGTCCAGTTTGTACTATCATCAGTAGTTCATTTTCTTCTATGCTTACATTGAGTCTATTTTTTAAAAAACATTAAAAAAAATTTATGAGTAGAAATGGCAGCTGTTTTAATTTAACTTTTTTATATTACTTGTGAGAGTGAGTACTTTTTCTAGTATTTTTGGCATTTATATGCTTCTTAACTTCCTCATAATCTTTGCCTACTTTCTTGTCACAGTTTCACAATCTAGGCATTCCGAATCTAAATTCAGTGCTCTTTCTTTGAGTAAAGAGGTTGAGATGTTGTGAAAGTAAGTATGTATCTGTAATATTTTATTGTAATATGGTTCTTGTCTTTCAGATGCATTCTACTCTGGCTCTCTGAATTCTATCTGTAATTCCTCACTGGTGTCTATGTTGATTTGTTGCTGTCATATTATCTCCATCTATTCTTACAAATATCTTGAGAGGTAAATGGGGAAAACCACGTGTTTGTGTAAGAGAGGAAACAGAGGCATATTGAGGAAATGACTTACCCAAGATCACACATTAGTACCTAAATTGAGTTTAATCTTGAACTGGAATCTCTTAGGAGTCTAATGAGAAAGTAATCTTCTAATCTAACCTTACCAATGGTTAACGACTGTCACAATGTATTATCTTTCCAGGGTTATTTGCATTTAAATAGAGGAACCTGAAGCAATTGCTACTTAATGTGCCTTGTCAAGCCAGGGGAAGAGCTATTTTGGAGTCTGGAACTTGTCTACCCATTATATCACACTATGGATATCCACCTACTTCATCTGTGCCTGGTTGTGTACCCCTGTCTCAACATAGTTGACTTGAAACACCAACAATGATAATGTGATATTCACAATGACAAAAACAGAAAAAAAAATCCTCTTTCTTATTTTTCAATCTTGTCTTCTATATGCAGAAGTCTGTTTTTCCATTTTCTTCACAAAATTATCCAAGCCTTTCCCTCTCTTTGTCCGAGGTGAGTAAGTTACTAAGACTGCTTCTCAGCTATAATCTCTAAGCACCCAGAAGAACAATAACCTGTTGGCTAGAATGTCACAGAATACTGAGCAGCAAGGATCCAAACAATACAGTAACAAGAACTCTTGTAGTTAAATGTTTCTAGTCTTACTTATTTCTTCAAAAAGATTGCTAGAATTGGAAATGCTAGATTACATAATTTAAGTTCTTTTGATCCATATTGCTAAGTCGTCCAGTTTGTACTATCAACAGTCTTCAATCTGTGACAACTACCCTGTCCCACCGCTCTTGGACATCATAGATTTCTGTGAACACCATGACTCATCAGAGCAGGTAGAAACAGATGAACAGATGTCCATGAGCACCTCCTCTCCAGCGCTCTTCTAAGATGGTGACATTTTATATTGTATAAAATCACAAAGATGTATCATCCTAACCTTGGATGCTGGTCTTATACTATCTGTCTGAGGTTTTTTTTTTTTTTTTTTTTGAGGCTAGGTCTCTCTATGTTGCCCAGGGAGTCCAGGGTTGCCTGGGGTACCCCATACTCAAACGATCTCCAGTCTCAGCCTCCCATGTAACTGGAATTATAGGCATGCACCACCATGCCCAGCTATTTTTTGAGACTAGGTCTCCCTATGTTGCCCCGGGTGGGTCTTGAACCTGCAGACTTAAGCAATTCCCATTTTCAGTCTCCTATCCTAGGCTGGGATTAAATCTGCACACCACAGTGGATGGCCTCAGTCTAAGTTTTTACTCTGAAAGATTTCACATGCAATCACAAACATTTTACAAGCAGTCATGCTATAATATTTTAAGACAGTTTTGCAATATTTTGCCACTGTTCTTTTAATGATGACCAAAAATAATTGGTTCTTTTAGTTGCCATCCAGTGATTGCTAGTGTCTTTGTCTATCTCTGTATAATCTTTTGAAGTTTCCTGAAAGTTTTTTTGATACTTTAATTTTTGTGAAATTACACACTAAGGCTAGGAATTCTGAGATTCAAGGTAGACTGTTAGTGCATAACATTATTAAGTTTTTCTACTCACAAAAATATGAGGATTGCTATACCATCAACTCTAATCTGCCTGATAGTTAAAAGAAAGAAAGAGATCACAGAGAGATCTGTGCTTTGATTAATACAGTTAACTTTTTTAGCCAATGGTAGAGTAATGATGGTCAATACAAGGAAAGTCTGAAATGGTCTCATATCTCCAGGGGAAATAATGAGGCTATCAATAAGTACTATTAATTGACACTTGCCACCCGTGTGTGCACATGCATGCATGTGTGCATTGTGTGTGTGCACATGTGTGTGTAGCAACAGGGACATCATAATTAGGATCAGTACTAAATGAACCTGGATATTTTCATGATTCACGTCTTTCTTCTCCATCAAATAGTTAAAAAATACTTCTGCCTAGTGGGTTGAAGGTCAAGTTCAAGTGGTAAGATTGAGATTTTTTAATTTTGTCTTGTTTCTTGTAGTAAAGGAGTTCACTCAGAGATCCATCCAAGGGGCTTGCTGGTAGGCCTGCCAGAGCTGGGTAACTAAGACATCAAGGTGTGCTCTTGTGGGGCCCCATGTCTTTGATGGAAACATTTCAGAAGCTGGAATGACAGGTGCCTGAGGATCAATTTTTGAAGTCCATTTCTTTTCCAAGGTTGAAATGAGCCCACATAATTTGTTTCAGAAAATATAGGTCCTGGTCACAAGCATCAGCTCCCAAAGCATGCTGGGCAGACCCACACCCATGCATGCATGGTGGCAGAGCTGCCCAGATGAGCAGGGGCAGCAGTCTCGGCAGGCAGCTGTTCCTGCTGGAGCCAGAACTATACTTTCCTCTCCTTTTGTCAGAAACAATGTGTTATTTTGGTAACTCTTTATTTTCCACACTGCACTTCCCATGTAATTATCGGACATAATTAGGTATTCCATGATGCATAATTACTCAGCTATCTGTGACTCTGAAAGATATGAAAACAAATGATGGTAAAAGTCCATGGTGAAAAGCCCTCCTCAGAGAGCAAGGCTGAACTTTCTATTGGCCCAACAATGTGTCTGATCAGATGAAACAGACTTAAATGGGGTTTGGGGTTTCCTACATCCATAGAAAACATGAATGAAATCTAACATTAGCACATCAGAGCAAATTGGCTTAGGTGACCTTTCTTTGTCATCTTAAGCTATGGCGTCCCATTCTTTCCACAGACATCCAAATAAAGTCTCTCAATGGCATGAAGAAAGGAACAACGGCTAATGGTCCCAAGGTGACCCATAAATCCAGCTTAACTAACGAGGGCACAGGGTAGCTAGTTGGAAGGTCCTGCTTTATCTGTATATCAAATTCATTCTTTTGCACTGGAAAGAAAAAAAATACCAAGGCTTATTAAATTGGAGAAAGGGCTTTACTTTTTATATGCAGCTATATTAACCGGGGTTCTTTTGATTGCAAGTGACAGAAACACAATTCCAGTCAGCTTAAGAGAGAAAGAGATTTAAGCAAGGAAGGGATTCAGTGACATGATACTGGGGCATCTCAGAGAATTAGAACAAACTGTAGGAATATGTAGAGTTCAGAGACTGGAACTGGGGACATGATACCCAGACTGTCTCCCTTGCGCCATCTTTTATCCTTGCTTTTCTCTCTGTCGTGGTTTTATTCTTTCATAGAACAGAAAAGTTTTCTCTATTTGGAAAATGGAAAAATCCCAGGATTATGTCTTTAAGCCTTCTATCAGATGAAAAAGGGTCTTTCATATTAGTTAGATAACAACAAAAGCAGTAACAGTGGAAACTTGGATTCATATAGATCATGTCAAATACCCTCTTCCAGGGCCAATTTCTGACAGAAGGGATAAATTAAAATACTAAACTTGGCCCAGCCTGGATCATATACCCAGTCCTGTGCAGGGAACAAGGGGACCTGGAGTAGGAGCAGGAGAAACACACCGAGCAGATGACAACAGCATCCAAACATGATTTTTTTGTAAACTTGGAGAGCAGCTTCAGGACTGGGAGAATAACCCAAAATATACTGAAGTAATATACTCTGTGTAGCACCTTGGGATTCAGTTTTCTTTTCTTAGAAACCCTTTTCCTCCTCATGACCAGGGTCCTAGTAATGCTGAAAAATGTTGGCCTGAATTATTTTTAGAATAAAACCATTGTCAAAACCCTGGATCTAGAGGAATGAATGCTGATGAGGCCAAGCCAAAGCCCAGGCAAGCCAAGGCCCAGGCAGCCACTGTTGAGAGTGGTCACCTTGTTGGGTTTCAGCCAAGTAGGGCAGCCAGAAAGAAGAGTGTTGGCTATTCCCCCCCACCCCCCCTTAGATAATGACTCAGATAGTGACAGATTTAGATAATGTGCGGGGGGAGTGAGGTCCTTACCTTTCCTTACTCCACTTAAAGATAAGTTCTGAAAGCAATTCTATTGCTTTCTCTAGGCAGACACATAGCTAATAGTTAGATGACAGATAGACAGAAATAATTGCCCAATAATAATTTACCTTCTGAAAGGAGTCACGAAATAAGTACAGGACTTTGGGTGTTTATATTGGACTATAAATTTCACATTATCTAATCTAATCCATGGATATCTCCAGTCTTCTGCCAGAGCCCCAGAAAGGAAAGCCTGAGGCAAACTCCTGTGCTACTTTTTTATTCAGGAATAAAACCCCAAGGGACGGAGTGAGGGGCACGAGGAGTGAGGCAGAGAGGAGGGGAGTCAGCAGGAGGCTGTGCTGTGAAGCGGGCCTCCACCTGGGAGGCGCGACGGATGTCCCTGTCTCAGTCACTTCGCCCGCAATGCCAGACACAAAGAGGGGTTTCTCACAACAGTCCATGCGGCCAGGCCAAGGAGAAGAACTGCTGCCACCTCCCAACTCCACGGATTCTAAGTTTGACCTCCAGGACTCGAGTGCCCTTGCGTGCGGCGGGGTTCAACCCTCAGTGTCAAAGCGGGAGCCCAGGGCAGGACACTGCTGGCAGGTTGCAGCCTCAGAAGTCCAGAATGGGGCTGAGCTGGTCGGCACAGAGCTCTGAGCAGGTGAGGCCAAGGGAACTGAAGCGACAGACGCAGTCCTCTGTACCTCCCAGAACCAGAATGTCCAGCCCCGGGTGAGCTAAGCAAACGAAGGCCCAGAGCGTTTAAGGGGGGTGCTTCGAAACCAGCCTCAGCCAGTGGCTGCAGTTCGTGACAGCTCAGAACACGCCCAACTCCTTCTATGCACGGTCTTTCCTCACGGAACCCCAAAGAGCACACCCCTCTCTGGGCACAGTGATGGCAACATTTCCCAAATGCCTGAAGAGGGGAGAAGCAAGTCGACATCTAAATATTCATGAGCTGTTTAGCGGTTCAGTCTCAGTGGGTAGCAAAACGTCTATCAGGATCTATTTATTCTCATTACTTCAGCGCTGTTCTGGAGCGATGCATTATAAACAATGCATGATGTGTTGACAGGACAGATGAATGTTAGAATAACTGGCCGAAGGGAAGAGTTCTCACCGTGGTAGCAGAAGGCAGAGGCGTGCTGGTGAAAGTGGGTAAAAAAGAGACTTTCTGACTTTACTTAACTGGATACAGCTATCTGCTTGCTTTTTTCTCCAAAGCAGGCTACAAGCAGTTCCTTTGCAATTACCTTTAACCTTAACTGGATACACTTATCTGCCTGCTACTCTCTACAAAGCAGGCTACACACTCTTCATTAGCATTTTTACTGATCACCTTTACCATTGATATGCAAAAGCCAGCCAACTGCTCTCTGCTTTCAGCTCCAAAAACTGCAGAAAAGAAAAACTTTAATACACAGTTTAAAC